>CAIGQQ010039163.1:962878-974937 GCA_903798035.1 Danio albolineatus
AGATAGATAGATAGATAGATAGATAGATAGATAGATAGATAGATAGACTGATCTAAAAATACCTTGAAATAAATTTAGAAATGTATATTGTTATATAAAGGATGCATTTAAATGTACCATTTGATTTAAAAAAAATTATATGTATGTAAATGTATTTATAAAATAAAAATTCAGGGCAAAAATACATATTTACTGTATAGGATACATTGACATTTATAAGGAGCAAAATGGTGGTCAAGAAGGTCACTGGTTCGAGTCTTTGCTTGCCCATGAGGTCTTTTTTTTTTTGTGTAGTGTGCATGTTCTCCTTGTGTGTGCTAGGCATGGACTGGTCTTAGAATCTGACGGTATGATAACCTTGGATAAAAATATCACAGTTTCACGCTATTGTGTTTACTGCTCTAAAATATATTCTTTTTAAATTTCTGGCTAAAAAACAAAACTTTTTTCCCCACTGAACACAATATATTTTATTTTGAGAAACATTTAAAGTATTTTGTGACAGTAAACATGTCAGGCTAAATAATTCAAGTGAATCATTGACTTCTGCTGTCTTCATGTGTTTTAAAAACACAGATTTCTTTACAATTTACACCTAAAAAAAATGTAAATAAAAAAATCTTACACATACCTTTAGGAATGGTTAAGCAGAACATTTTGGCGGTATGAAAACCTTGACTTTTACATACCGCGGTATACCTTGAAAACGGTTATCGTCCCATGCCTAGTGTGATCACATGGGTTTTTTCCGGATCCTCTGGTTTCCCCCACAGTCCAAAGACATGTTATATGAGTGAATTAGGTAAAACTATAACTGCCCATAGTGTATGAGTTTGTGTGTGACAGAGAGTGTGTGAGCGTTTCCCAGCACTGGGTGTTTAAGAGTTAGTGTACTTTCAGTTCTGTGTTGCAGCTGGAAGGGCATCTGTTGCACAAAACCTATGCCAGAGTAATTGGTGGTTTATTCCACTATGGTAACCTTTGGTGGCCAAGAGAGCTTAACATGCTGCAATTTAAGAAATCACATGCAATTACAGAAAAACACCAGCAAATTAAGATCTTCAAATCCTCACAACGCAAACACATTTTTAAAAAGCTGTGCTGAATTTTCTCACAACGCAAACAATTTATGAAAACGCCTGCATTTTCTCACAACACTTTCAAAAACATCGGAACGCAACGGAAATGTTTCAAGGGGCCCCAAAAACGTGACATAACTTCACTGCAACTTCACTGACTACTGCTCAGTGAAGTTGCAAGTGCTCTTTAAAAAGCTGAGTTTTTTTTGGTTTGTTTATTTTAATATCCCAATTCCCTTGTCTTTAGTATTCTATTAGCTATATAACAATAACCTAAATAGTTATACATATGTGGTCCGTCATGTTTTGGGTCCTCTTGAATCATTTCCGTTGTGTTCCAATGTTTTTGCAAGTGTTATTAGAAAATGCAGCGTGTTCTGTTTTTGTAAATTGTTTGCATTGTGTGAAAATACAGCACGTTTTATTGTGTATATGTCATGAGGATTTGCTGGATGAAGATTTTTTTCTTAATTTGCCGGTGTTTATTTTGATCTTTTAATAGCATGTGTTTTCTTAAATTGCAGCACGTTAAGCTCTCTCGCCCACCATAGCGATCCCTGATAAATCAGTTACTAAAGCGAAGGATAGTGAGTGAACTTTTAATAAACTATAAAACAATTTAAGTACTTCTGACATTTTACAGAATGACACGCAGAACAGCACTGTCTCTTCAGCGTACTTTTTGATGAAGTCACTGCCCATTTATATGTTTTTTTTAATATAATATTTCAGAATGACTTTTGATCCTGTTACACATGGAATGACCTCTAAGAAATTATGTTCTGGACAGAACTGCTCTAGTTTCGAAAACAGTACGACTTGGTCATTAACACAGCCAATGCTTATTTGAACGTGACAAAGAAAAAGATATTTTTAAATATGGTATTTTCAGTTTATTTAAAGATGAAAAGTAAAATCAAAGCCCAAATCATGACACTGAAGAACAGTTTCACCGTTTGGAACATTATTACACATTTTGTGAACAGAAAAACAACAGAATATCAAAAGTGGATGAAATGTAGACTTGGTTCTGTCTATCCATAGTTGTGTTTATGTGGATGTTGTGCTTAAAAAATGAATGTAAACCTGACTCACTTAAATCCTTCATATGTCACCAGTAAATCCTGTTGTGATATTCTGATAAAACATGAAATCGAAATAAACTTAACAGACATTGTTGCATTATTCACAACAGGGTAGAATTTTAGGTTCATGTCAACTTTTTTCAAACTGTAAGCATAACTTGGAGTCAGATTTTGCAATAAATGTTGGTATTGATGGCACTGGTTAGGATTTAATACATGCAGATATAAAGAGTGTTTGTCTATTGGTTTTCTGACTCCTTTTTCTGCATCTCTCTGGGTTTGAACAAAGTATCTCAAAACATTGTACATCTCGTTACCGCTGATTAGAGACAAGTGTTCAGACTTTGCTATAAGCCCAAAAATAATCCAGCATAAATTGGTTACCTTGATATGATTATAAGAAATGAGTCATGTGTCTGTATTTAGCCTGTCCTGCAGTTGCTAGGGGAACTACAGACTTCGCCAGCAATTCCTGGACGTCTGTCATGTGGAATCGCCGTACAGTTATCATGGACAGTGTGGTCTATACTGTTCTCACTGCAATCCATGGTCTCGAGAGGTATAATGGTTCATAAAATCACCAAAACAGTTTATTTTGACATGTGTAAATAAAACAAAATACTTACAAAGCTAAACATGGCACTGAGACACTTTGTACATGTATGAAAATATGAACAAACCAATAATCCATCAGTGAATCTGGAAGAAATACACTACCTGACAAAAGTCTTGTCGCCTATCCAAGTTTTAGAAACAATAAATAATAACTTGACTTCTAGCTGAGCATTTGGTATCAGAAGTGGTTTATATGAAAGGCAAAGGCCTCTAGATTACACTTATTTTACCAAAATAAAACATGATCATGTCTTGATTTTTAATGATTTAATTAGGACAGTAAGATCTCACTTTGCTGAGACAAAAGTCTTGTTACTTAACAGAAATAATATACAGTATAGAATATATAGTCGAGGTGCAGTGAAAAATATGCTGTAATATTGTGTACGATTCCCATGAGCTTGGAGGACTGCATTGACTCGTCTCTGCATTGACTCAAATAACTTATTAAAGTCATCTGTAATGGCAAAGAAAGCGTTCTTGCAGGACTCCCAGAGCTCATCAAGATTTTTCAATGCCTCCTCCTACATTTAACTCCAGACTTGCTCAATAATGTTCATGTCTGGTGACTGGGCTGGCCAATCCTGGAGCACCTTGACCTACTTTGCTTTTAGGAACTTTAATGTGAAGGCTGAAGTATGAGAAGGAGCGCTATCCTGCTGAAGAATTTACCCTCTCCTGTGGTTTGGAATGTAATGGGCAGCACAAATGGCTTGATACCTCAGACTGTTGATGTTGCCAACCACTCTGCAGATCTCCCCCATACTAAATTTAACCCCAAATAATGATTTTTCCTTCACCAAACTTTACTGATTTCTGTAAAAATCTTGGGTCCATGTGGGTTCCAATAGGTCTGCAGTATTTGTAATGATTGGGATGCTGTTCAACAGATGATTCATGGGAAAAATCTATCTCTGCCACTTTTCCAAATGATCAACTAGAAGTCAAGATATTATTTGTTGCTCTTCCAACTGAGATGAACGACAAGACTTTTGTCAGGAAGTGTATAGCTATGATTCCACATGGGAAAATGTTAACAACAAATACGAGGTCTGACAATGTACACAAAGAAAATGTGCTACTCTCCAGTACTTCTAATTACAATGACATTCAAAAGGGAAGAAGAAAAAAGTGGATGTGCTCCTCCTCATGAACCTAATACTTCTGGTCAATGTTCTGAGGTTGTATTTTTGTCTTGCTCGGACACAGTAATTTGCTGAAGGCTCTTTTGAAGCTGCTGTGGCACAGGGGATACAGGATTGGATTGATGGACGAGTTGATCCACAGCAGCCAGAATGAGATCTCGTAAAGGTAATGCTGGACGCACTGACCATGACACGCAGCCCGAATGATCATCAGCAGTGTGTAGGGCGCCCAACAGAGTCCGAAAACACAAACTATCACCGCCAGAGACTTTGCCACCTTTTTATCTCTAGAAAGGCGGAAACGGCTGGCTAGACTAGCCACCATGTCCGGACGGTGTCTGTGTGGTCCAGCCGAATGATCCACGTAATGAAACTGCGCCTCACTGGCCGCTAGAATCCGCTCTTCCACCTGTAGAGGAGGCAGGTCTGCGAGAGTGCTGTCTCTCCTTTTAGACTGTCTGCCGTTTCCGAACTCAGCGGCGGACACTTTAGCGGTTGAAGCTAATCGGCAGCACCGTGGCCTCGAGGCCAAACCTGCGACTCCACTTTCCTCCACAGGCCTCACAAAAAACACACGCTGAACATCGCCAGCGCCGAGAGGCTTCATCTTGAAGCTCCTTAGCCGAACGTAAGTGGGCTGTTCCTCCCTCATGGCGCACCTGTTGCGGATGTTGATGTAAATGCTGAGGTTGAAATAAGTGACGCTTATGAATGGCGTGAAGAACTCCACAGTGGAGGCAGTCATCAGAAAATACCAGTTGAAGTAAAATTCGGCATAGCACTCTCCATCTGGCACCACGCTTCCTCCTGCGATGTGTTCCCAGCTGATAATAGCGGGGCCATAAAGGAGGAACGCAGCCAGCCACACGCACAGCATCTTCAGAACAGCATCTCTGGTGATCCCCTTCTGACAGCGGTAGCTCACCTGCAATGCACATTTTTGTAGCTGAATTCATATGTGCATTACACTTGAGGATGGATGGATGGATGGATGGATGGATGGACGGATTAAATGACTTGAAAATTACACTCAGATTGCTATCTGAAACAATTAAGCATTCTGATTAAATGGGCGTCACAGTGCATTTGTCTCAGGAGGCAGACATGAGGGGGTTCACGCTTTTGTGAGCTTCTGCCCACTGGTATATAAATAAATGTTGGCAGATGATTGTTAAATGAAAGCGTTTGCATGTTTCTATTCAAGTTATGTACATTTGATGATGTGTGAAACCATCTCTGGACTGAATCATCCGAATGACGTGATTACATCTGAGTTTAAATCTAAACACTGAAAATATTCACAGTGAAATAAAGTGTGCTCTGTTTTTGTGTACAGGCAACTTATTACTGACAGAAAAAGCTCTAAAACAATGCTGGACCTCATTGACTTCTAATGTGTGGACAAAAACAAATTCTTCAGAATCCCATTTTTACATATTTTGCTGCAGAAAGAAATGTGCAGCTTTGGAATGACATGAGGATGGGTAAATGATGACAGAATTTTCATATTTTGGTAAACATGGCCTCATCATCGTGTTGTTGTTATTCTGTGCTCATCTTTGTGGTATTAAAGGGATAGTTCTCTCGCCAAAAATTTGTATGTTTTTCTGTTGAACACAAATGATATAAAGAAAAATGTTGGGAAAAAAGCATACCTTGTCATCCATAGTAAGAACAAAATATACTATGCAAGTCAAGTCTTTTTTTTTTCAGATATCTTAAGTATATCATTAATTGTGTTCAACAGAAGTAAGAACATTAAACAGGTTTGGACACATGTATGATGAGTAAATGGTGATAGAATTGTCATTTTTGGCTGAACTATAAATGCAGTTGTTCTCAAGAGATGTGTTAGTCTGAATGTTCATTCTCGAACACCAATCAGTTCAGACAAATCAGCAGTGTTTTAAAACATTTCCTATACATGAAGATTCTTGGCATTCACGCTGCAGCATTTAAAAAGAATTATGCATTTGAATGGATTTTACCTACAAATGAAAATTCTGTCATCATTTACTTCCCATCAAACCTGTTTCTTTCCTCTGTTGAGCACAAAATATATTTGGAAGATTGTTAAAAAGCTGTAGCTGGTGTGTTTTATTTTCCTACTATGGGCGTCAAATACCTGTTTCTAACATTCTTCAAAATACTTTCTTAGTGTTCAAAAGAAAATGATTTAGAAACACTCGAGGGTTAGTAAATAGTAAATAAATATTAATTATTTGGTGAACAATCTATAAAGCTATATTGGTAATGATGGTTTCCAGATAGACCTTTACGCCTTTTCATTCCCAAAAGGTCCTTTGTGGTGTAAAAAGAATTTATTGAGAATATCAATAATGTTCTTCACACTAGGAAAAATAATTCTTTATGAGTTATTATTATTATTATTATTATTGGTGGGAACAGCCAAAATGGTTCTTCTATATGGCATTACTGCAAATACACCTGTTTGCAAAAGTCTAATAATAAAATATCTCAGGACAGTAGGTGTGGGGAGGTTGCGCAGACTCACCGCTTTAGTGACGGACTGAAACCTGTCGAAACTGATGAGCACGATGTTGAAGACTGACGCGGTGCACAACATATAATCCACCACCAGCCACAGTTTGCACAGCCCTCTGCCCAGTCTCCACTCACCCGTCAGGACGTACGGAATATACACGGGGATGCAAAACCCGCCTGAAAATCCATTAAAAACACACATAAACACTTGAGGCTCACGAAATCCCTATGCACAGATAGAAACGTCATCAATATCACTCACCGACAAGAAAGTCTGCTATAGCCAAATTTAAAAAGAAAAAGTTCCCTTGTGTGCGTAAACTTTTCTCCACCACAAAGGCTAGAATGACCAGCGCGTTCCCGAGGACGGTGGCGAACACCAGCAGTGTCATGAGCACCGTCAGGAATATGGAGGTGGATGGGGAAAATTGGCCGTACTGTGCGCGCCGGTTCTCAAAGGTGTCCAAGTCTCCGAGACTCGTCGCGTTTTCTCTCTCCATCCCAGTCCAGTTGGACGACTGCGGGTTTCCTGATTTCCACATCAATGTAACAGCTGTCGGTATCCCGGGAGAGTGTGCCACGGACAATAAAGAGGACTGCATTTTGCTTTTCCTCTGTCAAAAGAAATTATGCTTGACAGTGTGCGCGTAAAATCGTCCGCGCCATCCGCGCGCCCGACGGAGACTGCGAGATGCTCATTCACAGTTCGGAGCGCGGCGCGGCGAACGCGTCTTTTATATCAGCGTGGAAGTGCGCGTTGATTGGCTGCTTTTTTAACGCCGCTAGGTCTGATGTCGATGACTGCGTTAGTTATAAGTGTTCATCCAGGATTGCTTAAGAGTGTCAAACGCCCAGCTCTTGTTGTCATCGATGCTCTGCATCTCTGTGATAACGGTCCAGTTTTCTGTATCACCGCCTCCCACAGCATGCCCGATTTAACTTGCTCAGAAATCCAATCCAAAAAGTCGATTAAAATCAGATGTGTAAAATCTCCTGAAAAGGAAATGACTAAAGCAAACGGAATCAGTCTTGGCTGGTCACCCACTTGGTCAGACTGGTGGTCTGGGCATTTAATCTTTAATCGCCTGACCAAGCTTGTTTTCACTTGGTTTAGATGACTTACCTGACTCACCATGCCTAAAAACCTCTGGGTCGGTCCACAGAAACGTCCTCTTAAGAAATGGCATAAGTATCTAAAAATCTATTTCTTTATCTAGAGTTTAAACTTAGACCACATTATTCAATTAACATTTGACTTCATGAAAACACATTAATCAGATGATTTAAAAAAATAAGTTGCATACATTATAGATGAACCATTTTTGTCACTGGTCTTCCTAGTTTTTTTGTCAATAGGTTTAATGAAATCTTCTTCAGAATGGCATGTGTGACTGTGACATGCAGTCAGAGTTACAGGGAAATAATAATGAGGCAACAGAGAAGGAGATTGTTTCATTTGTTTAATCATGTTTGTTAAAAGTGTGTTTTTTTACATTCCCAAACAATAAAGGAGGCCATACCAGTGACACCTAACTAAAAGCTTTATATGAAATCATAACAAACCTCTGATAGCTGATAAGAGACAATGGAATTATACATGAAAAAATCGATTGTTTATTAAAAAATGCAATATAAAGAATTTGCAAACCTATAGAGTTTTACAAGTTCAATATTTATTTTAAGGCTAGGACCAAAACACATTTCTGTGGAATGACCTGAAGCAGGTTATGCTGTTGGATTTTATTACTGTCATATTTGTAGTTCATTTATTGTTGTCTAACCCTCTGGTATATTGTTTATTTGTGAGTCACCCACTATGAACCATATTTACTTTAATGAAAGAGTTCTTCAAATACTTGCCACGATTTTGAAACATGATAAGTCTAACCAAAAAGACAGAATGTTTTGTGGTAAACAACCTGATTCCAATGGCAATATTCAGTGATAAATAGTGCTCTTGATTCAATTTGATGTGTACTCTTGGTGTTTTAGTTTTCACCGCTGATTGTTTGTTTGTTTGTTTGTGTGTTTGGCATTGTGGTTCATCTGTAGATAGTGCCACCATCATTGCTAGCCATTTTTTTACAATGATTAAAAATGTGTGGCTGTTTTTTATTGTTGTTGTTCATCTTTAAGGGGCAACACGATGGCACAGTAGGTAGTGCTGTCACCTCACAGCAAGAAGGTCGCTGGTTTGAGCCTCGGCTGGGTCAGTTGGCGTTTCTGTGTGGAGTTTGCATGTTCTCCCCGTGTTCGCGTGCGTCTCCTCCGGGTGCTCCGGTTTCCAACACAAGTCCAAAGACATGCGGTAGAGGTGAATAGGGTAGGCTAAATTGTCTGTAGTGTATGAGTGTGAATGAGTGTGTATGGATGTTTCTCAGAGATGGGTTGTGGCTGGAAGGGCATCCGCTGCGTAAAAAAGATGCTGGATAAGTTGGCGGTTCATTCTGCAGTGATGACCCCAGATTAATAAAGGGACTAAGCTGAAAAGAAAATGAATGAATGTTCATCTTTAATGAACATTTGGTTTACAGATCTATAATTTTTCAAACCACTCCACACTCTCAGAAATAAAGGTAGAGGAGCTGTCACTGGGTCACCTCTTTAAAAGGTACAAATTTTTACACATGAGAGTCCACAGTGGTACTTTAAAGGTGCATATTAGTGTCTAAATGTATGTAAAAAGAACCTTTGAGGTACCATTATGGACCCTTCAAGTACAAATATATACCTTTTGAAAAGGTACTGCCCCAGTGACAGCTCCTGTACCTTTATTTCTGATAGCTTAATGAAGTACTGTAGTGTATTTTTTCCAAAAATCCTCTGTTTTTCAGTATCAAATGCCTGAACAGCACCAGAGGGATAAGTATCTTGATGGCATCATCAGTATAGCTCAACATCTCAGAGATTATCCTCACACACTCGGCAAGGTAAAATCCTGCAATCACACACCAGCAGAATGAACAGCAGCTTTACCAGTGAATAGCGTTATTTATTTTGGGAGATTACCTTGCCTAAATGGTTCTGAAACAGCAGATGACATTTACTTTGTAGCATCTCGCCGGACCACTAAACCTAAAATGTGATATAACAGAGTTTTGTCATAATTAAAAACACTGTGCCTGAAACAAACAGCAAGAAATGAAAGTAAATGCCCAGGAAGGTCAAGTAAATGCATGGAGATTTAAATGCCACATCTCTTGAGAATCAACTAAAGAGACGTGAAAGGTGCTCCGGGACTAATGAGCGACTGCATAGAAAACACACAGCTGCTTTTTTTATTGCAGTACACAGAAAGACTGTATGCAGTGTTGCGCTTGACTATTCATGCGCTGTTTAATAACGGATATCCATTGCATAAGTAATGAAATAATGAAGCCATTAAGCTTTTATACTGAAATAATGCACTTCTTTTTTTTTTGCCAGACTCTCTCTACCCTCTCTGAATAGAGCGTAATCATTCCATCTTAAGCCTGTCTGACATCCTCTTGTGAAATCATATTCAGGTCACGGAGTGGATAGACCGCAAAGACAAAGTAAACACGGCCTGTTGTGAATGATTGACTGACCACTGCAGAAATACAGAGCGTTTAAGCTTTTGTGAGAGAGCATCTTGTTTTTGGAGCCGGGACATTGTGAGTTGTCATATTCCCTTCTGGATCTGTAGTCCCATTGTCGTTGTCTTGGAAGGCACAAAAGCATATTTGTAGAACACCTTGCGCTCTTTCTGAGAGTCCGTAATGAGAAACGTTATGAGGGATTGTGAAAGAAACATTTCTGTATACAGATGTGCTGAGAGATGGCACACAAAGAACCCGAAATCAACCGAAATGAACAACATGAGAGTCAGTGCATTGGGTTGCAAAACCTTTCCAAAAAAGCATTAAGGCCTTCTATCAATCATCAATTGGACCGGCATTGAGAAACATCTGGCTATGAGGGGAAATTAGACAATGACGACATGCTACAAAACCTACTTGAATTTACCAAAATAGATAATCATAATCACGGTGCTTGTGTTGTACCAAACAGTAACAGATGTGTTCTCTCTCCGCACACTTACATCATAGTCTCTCTCTCTCTCTCTCTCTTTCTGCTCACCTCATTCACAAACACTCACTAATTCATGTTAATTGCAAGAAGTGGGGACCATAGGCATATCATGTGGATGACGGTTTGGAAGCAGCACATAATTATAGGCTGAAGTTTTTGGTCTTCCTGTTCACCGGTTTTCGCTTGGCTTTCATATGTTTCCTCACAGGAAGGAGACGTCCTTTTCACAAAAGATGGAAAGATGTTTTATTCAGAAAGCTGAAGGCTGTCTATATGCACACTCCTGCTCTGTTCTAAAGTTTTGTTGTGGGATTTAAGCGGTTAGCTACACGTGTGCTAATAATAGTCGATTGTAAAAACACTGCAGATTAGATGTGAAATATAGATTGAATATAAAAGGCTAAACGCAGTACTTAAAGACATGTCTGAAAGAGAAATCCCTATAAATACACAATAACTGCGCCAAGGCCTTTTTCATTTTTTTTCTTTGTTCATTCATTCATTCATTCTTTTTCTTTTCGGCTTAGTCAGTTTATTCATCAGGGGTCGCTACAGTGAACTGACCCGCCTACTTATCCGGCATATGTTTTACACAGCAGATGCCTTTCCAGCTGTAACCCAGTACTGGGAAACATCTATACCCACTCATTCACACACATTCACTACGACCAACTTAGTTAATTCAATTCACCTATAGCGCATGTCTTTGGACTGTGGGGAATCCAGAGCACCCAGAGGAAACCCACACCAACACGGGGAGAACATGAAAACTCCACACAGAAATGTTAACGGACCCAGCCGGCACTCGAACCACTGACCGTCTTGCTGTGAGGCGACAGTCAGGCCTGGCCCTAACTAATTTAGCGCCCTTGGCAAGATTTCGCACTGGTACATCACAGTAAATTCCCATGGTAGTGTACAAACATACTCATAGGAAACTTAATAGCTTTGTATTGGGCATTGTTTTATTTAAATGAAGCAATTGCACAATTGCTTGAAATAAAGAAGGATTTAAGACGGTTTAATAAGCATTGTAAAACCTTTTTATTTTATTCTTTTTTGTGTTTTTCCTCTTCTTTTTTTGCCTCCCCTGCACATTTATTTGGGATGTTTTCACATGTTAAGCTTGATGACCCCTCAAAAAAATTGCCTAATTATTCGGAAGGAGGGGGGGGGGTCTTAGGTGAGTAGGCTATATTATTATTATTATTATTATTATTATTATTATTATTATTAATTCTACTACTACTTACTCTTTTCTGAAGTCATAATCCCAACTAGAATAATGGAAGAAGTTACACTTTTTTCTTCCCCCATTTCTGGGCCCCCTGGATGTACGGCGCATCGGCAGCCTTAGCATTTGCCTACACTGTAAAAATTAAAGGTTACTGGAGGCACCTTTTGGGGTTCTTCACATTGCCACACTGGCCTCTAAAGAACCTCTAGGCACCCTTTCAAAAGGGGCAGTTCTCTGAGGAACTTCAAGGGTTCCTGGAGGAACCCTCTTATTAAGAACGACCAGGAACCACCTTGAGTGCTTTGAAGCACCATTTCATTTTTTTATGCTTGTTTTTCCC
>CAIGQQ010039163.1:990721-1001358 GCA_903798035.1 Danio albolineatus
TTTCTTTCTTTCTTTCTTTCTTTCTTTCTTTCTTTCTTTCTTTCTTTTTTCTCTTTCTTTCTTTTTTCTCTTTCTTTCTCTTTCTTTCTTTCTTTCTTTCTTTCTTTCACAGTGCTATGTGTAGAATAGTAGAATGGCCATTGCATAGAAGAAACATTTCCCCCAAATACTGTTTCATTAAACAGTTCTTCAATTAATCATGTTTTTTTTTTTCTTGCAATTAAAGAACTTTTTTCCATGACAAAGAGCCTGTTGTGGAATACAAAGTTTCTAGAGATGCAAAATGTTCCTCATGGAATCACACATCCCAATAAATATCCTTTGTTTTTTAGACTGCACGGGCTGTCAGATTCTTCTCAGATTGAGCTTTGATAATGAATGGATCACTGGTTTATCTAATCATGTCTGTTACGCAAGCGTGCAGAGCTGTGTGTTTGTATGGTATTGGTAGACCAATTATCTAGGAGTTAGTCGAACTGAGAGCGAGAGAAAGAGCACAGCTAACACAATGAACCCAGTTTAAAGCTATAAACATATCAATTCAGTATAAATTACAGATTGCAATATTTTAGGTTTGTGTCGTCTTATGTTCACTTTCAAATTTTTGTGTTGTTTCTTGAGAAGAATTGATTCTTCATTTTAGGTTTGTTCTTGAATTATTGGTTTGACCATTTCTACATATTTTTATTTCTTTTCTTTTCTTGTAGAACACAAGGTGATTATTGTGGGATTGGACAACGCTGGGAAAACAACTATACTTTACCAGTTGTAAGTAAAGTAATATTTCATTTACTTTAGAGATTGTTTGTTTTTAAAAATACTAAAACAATTACTGACACCGAATATGTTTTTATTATACTTGTCAATTGTTTTTCATTCACTCTTATTTATTTTAAAAATAAATCATTCATAAAGTAGTCTTTCATGGTGAATTTCATCTTCAGGTTTCAACATTGCGTTTATAACCGTAGCATCAAGAGTAATATTAACATTCTGTAAAGTAAATGAAACAACTTTTTTTTCTCCATAAGGTTATAAAGCAGTAAATATTAATGTACTGATTTAAGGCCCTTTTAACAGTGCAGTGAAGTGTTTGGGGTATAATAGGGCTGCACAATATTGGGAAAAATCTGATATTGCAATATATTTTTTTCTGTGTTATATTGCGTTGTGAAAACAGTTTCACAAGATGTTTAAATAGGTCTGTTTGACCATTTTCTGGGGAGTCTGATGATGTTCACAATGCAAATAAATTCAAGATCAAGTAAAAATATTTTTTTCAGCTTCAGAAGAATTAAGTCAGAATTAAAGGATTTTTCCTTAAAACAGTAAAATTGACTGCCAGTGGCATGAGTAAAATAATCTTATTTTCACTGTGGACTAGGGCTAGAAACAAGACAAAAAACTTCAAGTAAGAAAACGTTTTTTTTATTTTTGAAACATCGTGTAAATATGTAAATACAATTAATCTTTCTTACACCTCTAAAGATCATTTTTTTGGACCCAAAAATTTTACACTCTCTTGGAATGCTCAGTCACAGGCCTTAAAAAGACATACTAATGATAAACATTCACTCTGTTATGGTCAAGCTTAGCAGTGACTCTACAAATCAGTTTCATCAGTGTTTTGTTGCTCCTGGTCAACTAAAATTCAACTCAACATTGCAGATCTTGCGATGTGACTATGTGGATGTACACATTGTGATATCGATGCTGAAGCAATACATTGTGCATCCCTAGTGCATAATTTAAGTGTGCGTAACTCTGACTCCATCTTTATTTCTTAACAACGAATTAGAACTAAACATTTATTCTACAATAGATTGAGATTAAGCAGAATTATTGCTTTACATGTGTACAAGTAAGTAATTTCTCCTTCACCACAATAATTTCTCCTCAGTGCATATTTGCTCTTAATTCTTACCATCCACAAGATGCCACCATTCATCTGTGAATCTGATATTCAATTCATAGTTCAATTCATGCACTAAAAAAAGAAAGGACCCTAAACCCTATACAGTTTCATACCTGGCCCTGGTTGTTTTGTTGTAAATAGCCATTGTCATTTAAATAGTTAAAAAAAAATATATATATATATATATACTTTTTTTTTTTTATTATGTACATTATATGCAGCATACAACAAAACAATACATTAAAAATTGTGTGCAGCGATATGTAAACTAGGCATGGGATGATAACCGTTTTCAAGGTATACTGCGGTTTGGAAAGGTCAAGATTTTAAAACACCAAAATTTTCTGTTATACCATTCCTACATTTTATGTAAGATTTTTATTATTGTTTTTTTGTTTTGTTTGTTTGTTTGTTTGTTTGTTTTTTAGGATAACAGTATCTTTAGAAGAAATGATATACAAAGCACATAAACTTTTAAATAGTAAATAAATCTGTGTTTTTGAAACTAATGAAGTCAGCAGAAGTCAATGATTCATTTTAATTATTAAGCCTGACATGTTTACTGTTACAAAATATTCTAAATGTTTCTAAAATAAAATATATTGTCTTCAAAGGGGAAAAGGTTTTTGTATTTTGTACCCAGACATTTTAAAACAATGTATTTTAGAGCAGTAATCACAATACTGTGAAATCGTGATATTTTTATCCAAGGTTATCATACCGTCAGAATCATATTCCGGTCCATGCCTAATGTAAACAAGGTTTTAGTGTGATTATTTATTGTGAAGTTTAGGCAAAATAACTGCAGCATGTTTTATCTGATGCTGTTTTGTTGTGCAGTTTAATGAATGAGGTGGTGCAAACGTCTCCTACGATTGGCAGCAACGTGGAAGAAATAGTGGTGAAGAAAACCCACTTCCTGATGTGGGATATTGGTGGTCAGGAGAGTCTCCGCTCCTCCTGGAACACATACTACTCCAACACTGAGGTAAAAGCACTGACGAGCTGTGTTGACAGAATTAGGACTGCACACACTTTCAATTCAGTGTAGCAGATAAAAGGCACTATATTGTTGATTTTGTTAAAAAAAAAAAAAACTCAGACAGGTGAAATTGAAACGCATAAAGTTGCTGTGAGTTATTGTCCAGGCTGTTAATATGTACTCGCAGATGTGGTTGAAAGGGAGAAAATAAATGGGTAAGTCATGGTCTACAATAAAGAGGCAGAAGATGAATTTCCTGTGTCTTATTTTAAACCAGTATTTGTATTCAGAGAGACCTCATAGAGTGGACAGGAAATCCTTAACAGAGAATGATGAAGAGGGTTGGGACAAAGATACGTGACTTGAATATACATCTCCCACATAAGCAAGATGTTATTTAGTCTTATTTGTGCTGCGCATTTAACAATACACTTTATTCCCTTGTGTCACCGAAAAAGATGTTGGAAAACACACTGTTGTTCAAAGGTTTGAGTTGGTGAAATAGTTTAAATATGTTGTATGATCAATTCAATTCATCTTTATTTCTATAGAGCTTTCTACAATGTAGATTGTGTCCAAGCAGCTTAACGTATGTGAAGTCTTCACCAAGCCTGCATTTATTTGCTCAAACCATAAAAACAATAATACTGTGAAGACATAATTGCTTTTTAAGAGTCCTATATGCTGATTTGCTGATGTGGTGCTCAAAAAACATTGAACGTTATCAAAGTCAATACTGTTGTTGCTGAATGTTTTTGTGTAAATCATGATGTGTTTTTTTTATATAATGAGCTGAATAAATGCATCTTTGCTAAATAAATGTGTAAAAAGAAAACTGTACTGTCCACAAACTTTGTATATGCTTCAACAATCCATTCTCGTAATGTCAATTAATTGATTTGCAACTGACGTGAGGTTGTGTAACGCCTAGTTAGACATTTTTTTCAGTAGACACTACTTACACATAAAAATATGCATATATTCATTTATCAAATTGAAAATGTAGCAAATATTCATTCATTAAAAATATACTAATTGTATCCAGAAAGTCCTTATTCAGACATAGAAATTGGTATTTTTGGACCAGTAGCTAACAATACATGGGCAAACTAATATAATCTTTAAAGAAAGTTTCTGAGTAACAGCTGTGTGTTCAGTCGGATGTGAACAATAGTTTGGACAACAGTTGTGCACAGCGGTAATTCTGCCAGACCTTAGCAGCTGGTGTCTGATTCAGAGTTCAAAGTTCAAAGAGGCTTGAATGGCGAGACCCCCTGCCTTTTATTCAGAAAGTGTGCTTGTCAGATTTGTGATGGGGCCCTGCTGTCAAGCTTTATTCAGGAGCACTTGCTCTAAGAGATCATAGATACACCAATTCCGTCAAGGACATGAGTACAGAAAAACAAACAACTCTTGTCTTGCTAAAGTTAGAAACTATCTCTGAATGCTAGTGCAGTAGTAGTATGCAGCCTGACATCTGATGATAATTCTTTGCGTGTGTGTTTTTCTCTGGCAGTTCATCATACTGGTAGTGGACAGTACGGACAGAGAGAGACTAGCCATTTCAAAAGAAGAGCTGTACAGAATGCTAGCGCACGAGGTGATGCTTTAACATTTACACCACATGCATACAGTTGTGAAATACAAATGTGGAACATATCTCCTAACTAGTCTTTGTAAATGTCTTCCCTTTTCTCTCCTCATTCATTCAGGATTTGCGGAAGGCTGCGGTGTTGATCTTTGCTAATAAGCAAGACATGAAAGGATGTATGTCAGCAGCAGAGATTTCCAAATATCTGACACTCAGCTCCATCAAGGATCATCCGTGGCACATCCAGTCCTGTTGTGCGCTCACCGGAGAAGGGTAAGATCTGCAGCGTTGCCTGGTGTAATAACTAGAGCAGGGGTACTTATCTCCAAATCAGCTGAAAGTTGTACTTGTCACAAACTGAAATGTGTTGTTATTTGGGCTTGACTCAAGTCTAATGTTTCAAAATCTCAAATACACTTGAGACAGTTGAGGAATTGGGATATTTGTGATTGGGCCATGTGGCACTGACACACAAATTCATTTGTGTACACCCACAGAGACCTCTCTCAGGCACTGTTTATTTTACTTGGCCAGATACACTCAAGATGCATGTCAAAATGCCTTTCTTTAAAGGGACGGTTCACCCAAAAATGAAAATTCTCACCATTTCCTCACGCTCCGGTGAATCTAAACTGAATTTATTTTTTGAACAAAATAAGATATTTTGAACAATGTTGTAAAAAAGCAGCCACTGACATCCATTGTAGGAACAAAACATTTTCCGTAACATTCTTCAAAATATCTTTCTTTGTGTTCAACAGAAGAAAGAAACTCAAACAGGTTAAGAAATAATGACAGAATTTTCATTTTTGGGTGAATTACTTTAACTATATTCCCAAATTCACTGTCAGTTTTATCTAAAGTGAACGTAAAAAGTTGTGAAATAATAAGCATATTAGATATGTGCACTGGGTCTTAAAGTAGGAGCAGATTAATATATTTGTGTATGAGTGTAATGAAACATCCCTTATTGCCCTTTGTTGAATACATTTATTCAAAAAATATTAAACATTAACATATATTAAAAAATATTTTAAATCTGATGCACAGTGAAGGCTGAGCAGGGAGTGTTTGTCTATGCAATACGAATACATAATATTAGTAAATGTCTGTAGCAAAGCATCTTAAAATATGAGTGATGTGTAATACTGAAATATACCTTCAATACCAAATCTTTATGCTCTAAAATCGATTCTAAAATAAAAACATCAATACTTTTGATACTTCAGTAATGTATTATTATTAAATTAACAAAAATTCTGACATCTTGTTTAAATATGTGGTGGACATAACAAAAAGTTATGTCGAGATCACGAGATAATTAAGTCGTGATCACGACATAACAAGAGAGAAAAAATATTTTAATGCATGGCCTTTTAGGACTTCCGTACATGGCAGATATCCGTCTGAATTTTAATTCGTATCGGATCAGAATGGAAATCTGTGGTAGCGAAGATCACTAACCAAAACATTTATATCTTGGATTAATGTACTTGTTTTATTGCTTGTAAATCAACTGTTTACAACATTGTTTCAAACTATTTTTTTTCCGTTCGTTTGGGTAGTATTAGTTTTCATATTTTGCTGAATAACTTTTTCACACATTGTGGCGGTTTCTAATTTTACAGAAAAAAAGTGTTTGTAACATTTTGATGTAGCAGTAATATTAGTAAAAGTGTCAGGCAGGGTTCTGAGCTCATATCCAGACTGAAGTTACACAGCTTTTGTATTCAGCTCATTCTTTGCATACGATTGGGCGCAACCATTTGAATCTTTTTGGCTTGAGACGGTCTCATTCATTTTTAGACGTTAAAAACAGCTCTTTATGCTGCTTGCTGTTGCAAACTGGTATTTTCTTATTATTCTACTTTTTACGAATTAGCCACTGAACTGACAAACCGTGAAATAGTTCCGTTTTTTTCATGATATCAGGCTGGAAATGCATTGAAAACGAATGATCAGTTCATCATGCTCATACATGTTAGTGCGTCGTTCTTAACCGTTTGTGTGCGTGTGTGTTTCAGGCTGTGTCAAGGTTTAGAATGGATGACCTCGAGGGCTGGACTCAGATAGCCTCTGCTTCCTTGGCTGGACTGATTGACAGTGATTTCCACCTCCTCTGGTGGCATCGCAGACTCATCCCATTGGCTGCTTACCTTTTTATTTTTTAATCTGTCGGTCAAAATTGACACTCCGCAGCTGAACTGTGTGGACACCTACCTCAGCTGGGATTTAGCGGTTATGTGAATCTGGTTTGGACTTGTCGATCAGTACTACATCAGGAGCAAATGGATTTTTTTTTCACTTTGTGTATAGCAGAGGATATTCAAAGTCCAAAGTGTTTCAGCTTAACGAGATGCACTACAGTGCTGGTGTTTGTTTATGAGTTTTTAACTCTCTGGCAATGGAGCAGAAGTTCTCTGGAGGGGTTTATTAAGCTAATCGTGTATGTTTTTCTTCCAGGCTAATGGGGGAAAAGGATTTAAATGATCTGTTACTTTTCAAGTGTGGTCATTTAGTCCATTGTTGTCATTTTGGGGTCTGTTGGGGTATCGAGTTTTTAAAAGTGCCATTTGCTACCCACCAACACCACTAGCACTACATATCATGAAAACACCTGAACATATCATTTGACTTGGGCCACATTACCTCAGTCATTAGTTACATCAGAGCAGGGGTGTCCAAACTCGGTCCTGGAGGGCCGGTGTCCTGCAGAATTTAGCTTGCCTCAACACACCTGCATGGATGTTTCTAGAAAGCCTAGTAAGAGCTTGATTAGCTAGCCCAGGTGTGTCTGATTGAGGTTGGAACTAAACTTTGCAGGACACCGGCCCTCCAGGACTGAGTGTGGTCATTCCTGCAATAGAGGGTGCTGTTAGACTGGGCCATTTCAACTTGAAAGTTCATTTACGCGAGTATTTTTAAGAAACAAATGGCAGGTATGATTATCATCGCTGTAAATTAAGGCTGGGTGCTCATTTTTTCATATGCATTTGATGTTTTTATTTGCTTAATTTTTCTGAAATGGCACATTAGAATTATTGTGATGTCTGTTACAGGTGTGTGTGTGTTGAAAATGTCCAAATTAACGTCAGTGCAGCACCAGCATGTTTTCATCTGTGTTTTATGTTACCGTGCGACTTGATGGGATTTGGTTTCACCATACAGGTCATTCAGTGATCATAACAAAATAGTAACTCTAGTGAAATCTTTCTTTCATTTGCAAATATTACTTCACTGCAGCTCCTCTCCATAGGTCAACCAGCCATCATTTTTATTCACATTTTATTGTCTTTCCTCAATCTGTATGGTACAACATGAGGTTGTGTGCACTACATTTGCATTATACTTTAGTCAGTTTTTTGGTTCAGGCTGGAAATGTTCTTTCAGGTTTTCTCATTTTCCTATTTTCTCCATGTTGTGTTGCTTGATTTAAGGGAAACTCTTGCAAGACTTTGATGCAATGACTCTAAAGTGGTGCTCAATGACATTCTCCTCCCAACGGTCAAATGTATTTGCATAATTATAACTGGCTGCTGACGAATTACTGACGAATCAATCCAATGGATCTGTTGCTTTCTGTTTTGCCGGGGTTATATGGGGTGGTTCTTGCTGTTGTGGATGTGTTGTATACATTTTATACCACAACAGCATAACATTGAAAATTATGGCTTTTCTGATTAGCGGGGAAAACAGTAATTTGGCTGCTTAACATGTCACCTTTTTTTTTTATTTTTTTTTTATTTTTATTACAGTCTAAAGCAGGGGTGTCCAAACAGTCTTGGAGGGCTGGTGTTCTGGGGAGTTTATCTCCAGCTTGCTTCAACACACCTGCCAGAAAGTCTCTAGTATATCTAGTAAGAGCTTAAATAGCTGGTTCAGATGTGTTTGATTAGGGTTGGAGCTAAACTTTTCAGGAGTTTGGACACCCCTGGTCTAAAGCAGTGTTTCTCAAGCGTGTTCCTGGAGGACTACCAGCACTGCATGTTTTGGATGTCGTCTTTGTCTGTCACGTCCCTTTTCACATCCTTCAGTGTCTACTATTGAGCTGATGATCTGAATCAGGTGTGTTTGGTTAAGGAGACATTAAAAATGTGCCGAGCTGGTGGTCCTCCAGAAACACTGGTCTAAACAGGGGTTCTCAAACTTGCTTCTGGAGGGCCGGTGTCCTGCATGTTTTAGTTCAAACCCCAATCAAACACACCTGAACCAGCTAATTAAGCTCTTTCTAGGTATACTAGAAACTTCCACACAGGTGTGTTGAAGAAAGTTGGAGCTATATGCAGGACACCAGCCCTCTGGGACTGAGTTTGAGCACCCCTGATCTAAAGTATCAGCGTGTGCTAATATGCATCATTACAACCCTGATATGAGTTTGTTGTATTCTACCATTCTGGACGGAGGTGTTTTGGGCAAAACTATTTAAAAGTGAAAATGTGGCTCACCCAGAGGAATGGGAATAATGTGTTGCTGCAGACGCCTCAAGAGGAGTGTAATATTGTGTTCTTGGTCAAACCGTTCAGTTCTCAGATGTGCCATTTCTAAATGAGCAGGTGAAATCTGTAGCAACTTTCCTAATTCTTATAGTTTTATAATAAAAGCTTTTATTTTGAAATGGGATTTGTCTTATTGTTTTATTTTCAGTGAGGGTTTATTTTCTATAAAGTAATTGTATATACAAATGTGTTGCACATTAGGAATCTGAATTTAAGAGGCAAGATTGTTTATTACTCCTGTGAGTTTTGTTAAACCTTCTATTATTTATTTCAATTTCTAAGTGAAGGGGTAATGGAAAAAGAACTATGTTGGATTAGTCTAGTCTAGTGCTTCCTTATGGAAATTGTCCAAACGTTCATTTTCTTTTATACATCTATAAAAGAAACGATAAATCTCAGCAACTTAAATTGCTGAATTACAGTTGTTGCTTTGGGGATGGTTCTTATATGATGTTTTTATTGTTATTATTTATGGATTAGAGAACTTTGTCTTGAGAGCGACACAGTTCATACTGTAAGACAACAGCTTTTATGTTGCATGTTTATTCATATAGTATATATTTATTCGCGGTAATGATTAAGTTGTTGGAGTTCGCCATTTGCTGACCTGCTTGATTCAGTTATAAAACATTTGTAGTTTTGATCATTTGTTGTTAATCTGGTCAGCTAAACTTTTTGTGTTGCAGCTATCTTAAAATAAATTGTGATGCCATGTTTTCACCAACACTAAACAAAACAGTCTTGAATTTTTAACAATTGGAATTGTGTAGCTGACATAATTTCATTTTTAATGAAATAATATTTAAATGTTTTATTTTTTTACACCAGAGTTGCAAAACCGCTAACACTGGAAAGCAGAGGCTTTGCAAACAAAAAAGTTCAAAAGCATTGATCTGTGTATAGGCCTACAGCCAGTCAAAACGTTAAATTGTGGATCATTTCAAAATCCATTAATATTTTATTGATTTGAGGGATGAACGTTTATTCATACTGAAAGCTCTCAAGATGATTACAGGAAAATAACTGAAGTGAAGTGTGAAATATTCACTTCAGGAACTTCAACTTCCTCCTTGCTGCAGCTTCATTACTGACTATTTATATTCTTTATTTTTATCTTTGTCGGTATGTTTGTTAATCAGGTTTTGTTTTTTTTAACAGTATTTGTCAGTAAATCAGCAATTTACAATTGCACAATAGAGGGAAAAGAGACAACACTGGTTTAACACAATAAAATGGAAGGATGCTACATCAAAATTGTAATTTATTTTTCATTCGTAATTTATTTTTGTTCTTTTGTAATGATGGCAGTGCATTGTCAATAATATTGTCTCGTTAATATTTGACCAATTTGACGCAAACAACGTTCCTGATTACCAAAAGGTACATGCAGTTGCGGCTACTGTCCACTAGAGTGAGACATTGTCTCGTGTCAGAGCTACACAGGTTCAGGATTATCACACAGCAAGTTCAAAACAAGTATTTTCTTCCCCGTTTTCCTGCTCTCACGTTATTTTTACACGTGTCAAAATTAAAAATTAACTTTCAGGTTTGAGTTTTGTCTGTCTGTCTGTCTATCTATCTATCTATCTATCTATCTATCTATCTATCTATCTATCTATCTATCTATCTATCTATCTATCTATCTATCTATCT
>CAIGQQ010039163.1:1015262-1032974 GCA_903798035.1 Danio albolineatus
AAAAAAAAAAAAAAAAAAAAAAAAAAAACTTGTATGGATGGTAGTTTTGCTTCTCATGAAAATAAAATAATATTTTATTTATTTCACACATAAGAAAGGCTGTCAAGCATATACAGTATGCACTAATACAATTGTAAAAAACCAAACAAATGTATATCTCACTGGATTTCAAGATTTGTGATCATAAATTATTACTATGAATGACAGAGAGCTTGATTTAAAACAGCAAAAACATCAAGAAGCAGTACAGACGTTTCTGCTTCAGTTTTAAATCCCCAAGTAAATCCCCAATTTTCCTTATTCATATTTCACCTGTTGTTTTGTGCTTGAAGGTTATTCAGATATTACTATGTCCAACAGAGCTTCTGTTCTATCACACCACGCGTCGTGGTTGATTTAGAATTTCAGTCGCTGATTCATGAAAACTGAAATTATAGCTGAATGAACATTTGTAAAGCCGGAGCAGGACAGAGGGTGGAACTGATGCATGACTGATTACTTTGCCACCTCATTTTTCATTCAGTTGCATTCACTTCTTCGAGCTGAAAATGAAGGCACATTTAGGTAATGACAAATCTCTAATAGTGTTTCAACTGTGAATGTCTTCACCTGAGTGTGTTTGTTTAACCTGGGCTCTTATTGCACATGATATTGCGTCTTAAAATAATAGATTGCATTTTACTGTCACTTTATCTCTAGCCAATTACAAGGGGTTTGACGCACACTTTGACATCAGGCACACACACACATTGTGTAACAGTCATAAAGCCATTTAGTAGGCTTGATCGTGGGAGCAGATGTATATTTTTCTGTGAGACTCAACTGTGCGTAGCATAAGTTTGAGATCAGGATACTGAAGAGGAGTATGTCGGCCTGTGTTTTTGCTTAAACGTATTTGTAAATGAGCTGCTGATTTATCTGTCGGAGAGCTCAATGAGGGTTTTCGTACAGGCCTCATTTCTGCTGTTTGTCCTGGCGAGTGTTTTATCTGCGCCATGTTCACCCGAGCAGTTTACCTGTGCGAGAGGCGGCTGCATTAATGAGGAGCAGGTCTGTGATTTCAGAGAGAACTGTGAAGATGCCAGCGACGAGGCTGACTGTATGTATTAGTCTTTTCTTTCTCTTCAACTCTTTTTTTTTCCTGCTTTTTCTAGGTGTCCTGTGATTACACAGGCGACTCTTCTGACAGTAATGGGCCTTTCTTTTCCCTTTTTCCTTTCAGTTGACAACATGATTTTAAATGCTTCTAAGGCCGTCATGTGTAAATAGTGAGATTTATGGCGCACTCATAAAGTGGCACACTGGGAGGTCTACAAGATGACATACAGCAGTGCTTTTATAATATTGATTTAAATTCTCCGGGGCTTTTAGAAGGCAGAACATTGCACTATGTATCATTAAGACTTTATTTGGCTTTGCACCTAAAGGATTATCCATTATAATCTTTAAAATGATAAATGGTGTCCATGCGAACTGTAATGTGTACACCTGTTTCATATTACAACATAACTTGGTTTTTATATTCCCTTATTTTACATCTGCTGCCTAGTATCTGTTTTATTACAGCAGATTTTCAGTCAAGCACCTATTAAATATGCTGTAAATAGCATGTTTTCTATGATTTCTCTGATGATTAGCAGAGGGTAGTAATGGCATCTGTAATGGTGTGATTTATTTTTATATGAGTTTCCTCTCGTATAGGCTCCCAGGTTGTGAGATGTGACTTTCAAGAAGGTTTCTGTGACTTTCAGCTTCAAAATGAGCATCATGTTTGGTTAAGAGGCTCAGGTTTGAGCTTGCCTAACACTGAGACAGGCCTTAAAGAAAATGTTACTGGTAAGTATAATATATAATAGATAATACTTATAGAAAGTAGATGCGTTATGTTGACGCAGTGGGTAGCATGATCGCCTTACAGCAAGAAGGTGGGTCAGTTGGGTCAGTTGACATTTATGTGTGGAGTTTGCATGTTTTTCCCTTGTTCATGTTTGGCAAGTCCAAAGACGTGGTATAGGTGAATTGGGTAAGCTAAATTATTCGTAGTGTATGTGTGTGAATGAGTGTGTATGGATGTTTCCCAGTGATGGGTTGCAGCTGGAAGGGCATCCACTGCGTAAAGTATATGGTGGATAACTTGGCGGTTCATTCCGCTGTGGCGACCCCAAATTAATAAAGGGACTAAGCCGAAAAGAAAATGAACGAATGAATGGTAGTAGTAGATATAGGTAATAAAACTTTATATAAATGTTACAAATGTATGTAAGTTTTACTGTATTTACTGAGTTCTGTTTACATATTTTTGTCAGGTCACTGTCTTTATATACACTCTAACAATGGGGAAGGAGTCACTGCTGAAGTATACAGTCCTCTCTTCAAGCCTTCATACACATGTTGGGTACAGAAAATCATGCTTTTTTGCTTCTCACTGTCTCCAAACACTTTAGATTCATGCTTCATCGATTTCAAAAATGTATCCATTAAAAAAAAAAAACAATAATAATAAAAAAATAAATAAATCAAGATATACATCAGAATTATAAACTATTTAGAACTGTGGGAGAATTTGTATGTTCATGTAATTTTATGTTTACGGGAATAAATACATGCAGTATCGTGATTCTCCGTTTATACAGAATTGTTCAGAAATACTGTAACTCTATACTGTAGCCTCATGGGATAGTAAAGTGTCCGTTTTATGCTTCCCAACATTTCTAAAATCTTGCCGGAAGTAGTAGGTAGGCAATCTAGAACGTTTATATTATATAGAACATTTTTGTATAACAATATATCATTCAGGGCCTCACGGTGGCAGTGGTTAGGACTGTCGCCTCACAGCAAGAAGGTCGCTGATTCGATCCACGTCTGGGTCAGTTGGCATTTCTGTGTGGAGTTTGCATGTTCTCTTGTGTTGGCGTGGGTTTCCTATAGGTGCTTTGGTTTCCCCCACAGTCCAAACACATGCACTTAGGCATGATAACCTTGGATAAAAAAATCACAGTTTCACAGTAAATGACGGTATTGTGATTACTGCTGTAAAATATATTCTTTTTAAATGTCTGGCTAAAAAACAAATCCTTTTTCTCCTTTGAACACAATATATTTAATTTTGAGAAACATTTAAAATATTTTTTAGCAGTAAACATGTCAGGCTAAATAATCACAATGAATCATTGACTTCTGCTGTCTTAATTTGTTTCAAAAACACTTGTCACAAAAATACAAAGATTTCTTTACAATTTACACCTAAAAAAGAAAAAAAAATGTATATAAAAAATCTTACAGATACCTTAGGAACGGTATGACAGAAAATTTTGGCGGTATGAAAACCTTGACTATTCCATACCACGGTATACCTTGAAAACGGTTATCGTCTCATACATACATGCACCATAGGTGAATTGAATATACCAAATTGTCCGTAGTGTATGAGTGTGTATGGGTGTGTATGGGGATGTTTTGTGGCTGGGAGGGCATCCCCTGTGTAAAACATGCTGAAATAGTTGGCGGTTCATTCTGCCGGGGCAACCTTTGAATGCATGAATAAATGAATGTATCAATATATCATTCAGTACAATTCAGAGAGTCATTGTGTATATGCTTTCCTTCAAACAATTTGCATTGTTTTGTTCAGCACTTAAGCTCAAGTACCTGATTATGTGTCTAGAGCACTTATCCACTGCTACAGCTACACACTTTTATTGACAGCGGAGAGTTATGCAGAGGCTGTCAGAGCTGTGACACACTGGCTAGTTCATGCACTCGTTGTGATCTATAGTTTTAGATCCTCTGTTATTGGATATGGAGTAATTCACTTTGAGTGCTTCTCTGCTTAAACAAAAATAAGATGACTTTGAACTTGGCAGTAAGATGCAATAACATAACCTCACTTTAAAACAAAATGACTTTGAGTATGAGATGCATTCAGCATTAATGCTATCTCATTTGGCCAACCACTGAATGCCTTTAATGTTTCAGCTTTAAAGCTCAAGGTGTGTAATGAAGCAGGAAATGCACTGCTCCAATAGCATTAACCCGTGAGGGCTTTATTTATTTTTTCTATCCGTTTTGAACAGCTAACTTTCTATCGTCATATTGGGGCGCTGGCAGGGGCTTTGCAGGTTCTGATCCAGTTCAGATCTTCAGGAGAGATGCAGGAGGTCTGGTATCTGCCAACCTCCAATCCCGATCCATTCACTCTTCCCTGGATGCGAACAGTGGTGGCGTTTAACAGCGGAGAGGAGTTTAAGGTTGCTGTTTATGTACTGAATGAGTGTGTGTTTGGGGAAGGAGGTTTTTTCATTTGGACTCAAAATATGGGGTATAGTTAAATAAGTAAATCTATCATTCTGTATCTACAGGTTGTGATTAGAGGATCGATATTCAACAGCAGCGATCCACATGAGGTCGTAGCAATTGATGATCTGTCCTTCAGCAGAGGATGTGTGCCAGCCGTAGGTGAGTGAACACTGTTTCATAAAAGTCAAATCAGTCTGAACAGATTCAAGGCACCGTGTATATCCTATTAAGCTGAACTCTCAAAGCAACTTCACTTCTGATGCTTAAAGTGATAGTTTACCGCAAAATGAAAATTCTGCAAACCCTTGTGACTATTTCTTCTGTGAAATGTATAATAAGATATCTTAAAGAATGTTTCAGTTAAATTGTGTTATAAGTCATACACAGGGCGCCACGGTGGCCTAGTGGGTAGCACATTCGCCTCACAGCAAGAAGGTCGCTGGTTCGATCCCCGGCTGGGCCAGTTGGCATTTCTGTGTGGAGTTTGCATGTTCTCCCCGTGGTTGCGTGGGTTTCCTCCGGGTGCTCCGGTTTCCCCCACAGTCCAAAGACATGCGGTACAGGTGAATTGGGTAAGCTAAATTGTCCATAGTGTGTGTGTGTGAATGAGAATGTATGGATGTTTCCCAGAGATGGGTCTGGAAGGGCATCCGCTGCGTAAAACAAATGCTGGATAAGTTGGCGGTTCATTCCGCTGTGGCGACCCCGGATTAATAAAGGGAATAAGCCGAAAAGAAAATGAATGAATGAATGAAAGTCATACACATTTATTATGACACAAGGATAGGTCAATTAGTACAGAATAGTAACCTTTGAGGGAACGTTGTCTATTTTACATTTCTATATTACTCTATAAAACATACTAGTATCTCTTTTTAAGTATATATACTAGTATGTTTTAGATCAAGTACTAGGTTTTATTCATTACATACTACTTATTTATAAAATTCTAATGCTTATTTTGGTGCCACGGTGGCGTAGTGGGTAGCACGATTGCCTCACAGCAAGAAGGTCGTTGGTTCGAGCCTCAACTGGGTCAGTTGTCATTTCTGTGTGGAGGTTTGCATGTTTCCTCCGGGTGCTCTGGTTTCCCCCACAAGTCCAAAGACATGTGGTATAGGTGAATTGGGTAAGGCTAAATTGTCCATAGTGTATGAGTGTAAATGAGTGTGTATGGATGTTTCCCAGAGATGGGTTGCAGCTGGAAGGGCATCTGCTGCGTAAAACATATACTGGATGAGTTGGCGGTTCATTCCGCTGTGGCAACCCCAGAATAATAAAGGGACTAGGCCGAAAAGAAAATGAATGAATGAACAAATGAATGAATGAATGAATGAATGAATATAATGCTTATTTTTAATGCTCTTGACATTTTATATTATGCTAGTTCTTAGTCATTTGATAATAGTTCTTATTCTTTGATGCTAACACTTATTCATTAAATACTAGTTCATATTCATTACATACTAACACTTATATATTGGATGCTAGTTCTTATACATTAGGTTCTCATAATTATTAGATACAAGTTCCCACTTACTTATTAGGTGCTAGTACTTAGTTATTAGACACTAGTATTTTTGTAATTACCACTATTATATCTTCTTATGTATTATTTGTAGTACAGTTGCTTTTTTGTTTCTCGGTTTATGCAGTAACAAGCCAAAATGGCCACAGTAGAGTTAAAGGAAATCTTACTAGTCTTAGTATTTTAAATATCTATTAGCTTAATATAAATATTCTGTTGACTAGATACTGTATGAACATGTACTAGCATGTAACAAATGTCTAGCATATTCTAATGTATAATGCATAATATTCATTCATTCATTTTCTTTTCGGCTTAGTACCATTATTAATCTGGGATCGCCACAGCGGAACGAACTGCCAACTTACCCAGCATATGTTTCACGCAGCGGATGCCCTTCCAGCTGCAACCCATTACTGGGAAACATCCATACACACTAATTCACACACATACATAATGCATAATGGTAAAATTGAACAAGTACAGTCTAATGAAGAAGTACTTGTGCCCAAATAATAAATACATCATAAATAAACCATCTACTGAATACATCGTCAAAACCGAACAATAGAGATGTTGTTGACTGTTCCTCATAGACGTCAGTGGCAAGAATGTGAAATTAGTTTCTAGTAACAATAGAGCAGTTACTAATCAGTAATGAAATAAGCTAATGAGTGAAAACTTTAATTAAACATTACATGATTAGATACTACTGTAGTATTATTTTAAAAATGTACTAGTAACTAGGAGATAATAAATACAAGTATTTATTGGAAAACATACTAGTATCTAAAAAATAGGCACTACTAGCATGAAATTAGGTACTAGTACAGTTTAGATGAAATGGTAAATCGGCTTGTCATATTGTTTATTTTTATAATCTTAACAAACGTATGCTTCATTTGAATAAGTTACTCAGTGTCTAAATATGGTGATGGTGTTTGCGTTTGTTGGTCAATTTTCCTCACTATGATGCCGTTAGGGATGGGTGTGAGTTGCAGAGAGCTCAAGAGATGCAGGAATGTAAAGCTGTAAATAAGGTCTAATACATTTAAAGCCCAGAGCTGGGTAGACTGAACACCAGAGGGACCATGGTGACAGGCAGAAGAGAAGCTCAGCAACTTTCTAATTTACAGTTCAGCTCAAGATAGAAGAAGCAAGAGGCATCACTTATAATTTAAATTTGGAGTCTGTGCAACTGCCATAACAAAACTATGGAGTGTTTTTTTTTCTCTGATGCGAAAATGCAGCTTTGCAGTTAGTAACTCTTCTTTACACGTATTTGACCTCCCCAAAAAGCTGTTACTGAGAATCATGCTTTATTTTCAGACATAAATATAATCCTGCACAGAACAAGGCTGAGTGTATATTTTCTATGTCCAAGTTGAGGTTTATGTGTTTGGTTGTAAATGTGTGTGATGATACTGCATCAGTGAGATTTATTTCAGTAGCACTCTGGACTGTCGGATTAATCATTATAATGTGCCTGTGGTCAGATCGACTGTACATCAGCACAACACGGTTAACAAAGATGGGAACGCAGGATGGAGGTCTTAGCTGCTCTCTAACTAGACGAGTGCCATTTTAAATCTTTGACCCTTGCTTACCTTTTCTGCTGGAAATATTATATGCTCTGTTGTTGTTTATTTCTTTTAGAGACTGACAGTAAGGCGTCTCTTCCAACTCCGTGCCTCCCATCTCAGTTTCACTGCGGGGCAGATGTCTGGGTGGACGGGGTGAAACTGTGTGACTTTTCTTTAGACTGCCCCAATGGAGAAGACGAGGCCAACTGTTGTGAGTGGAGAGAGTTGAATATTAAAATGGCTTAAAGCTGGCATGATTTAGGGATGCCTGTTTATTAATATACAGCCAAGACAGTTAATGATAACTCTTTATTTGGAAACCAAAAACCAATATATAAGCTGATATATAGAAATATTGATATTATTTTTTCTAATAATGGATAATAGTGTATTGGTGATTTTGTTAAAATCTTAACTGCAGAAAACAAGGAAACTGCAAGAAAACTTGGTCACACTTTATTTTGATGGTCCGTTTGTTGAATATAAGTTACATAGCCAACTAATTCTCATTAGATTATAGGTAGACTGTTAGGTTGGTGTTAGTGTAAGTTGACATGTACTTGCTAAGTTTCTTATAGTCAGTTAAATGTTTGTTGTAGGAGCATATCAACAGATATTAAGCAGATAGTCTACTGATACTCAAATGGACCATCAAAATAAAGTGTTACCGGTAACTTTAAGATCTTTGTTTTTCGTATAACCATGTACAAATTCTGAACTGAAAATCTCGCACAGTCAAAACGAGTCAAAAACTCAGAGTTTATCAGCTGTTTGATATGTTTTTAAACTGCTGATAATGGTAGTATTTTTCAACCAGTACAGATACATTGGGGGAAATAAGTATTGAACATGTCATGTTTTCCTGGGAATAGTTGGCATGGAATTAAACCAGATTTTGTCAAAAAACCAAACAATAGAAACAAAAATATAAGAAAACAAAAATAAATCGTAAAAAAATATGTAATAATAATAGAATGACACAAGGAGAAAGAACTGAACTACTAAAATATATTTAATACTTTATATGAAAGGCTTTTATTGTTGATGGCAGCTTAAAGACGCCTCTCATGTGGAGAGTGATTTGCATTTGAGAGTTTCTTTGGTTGTGTTTTGGATCATTGTCTTGCTGAAATGTCCACCGAGTTCAGCTTTATCATCCTGATAATGTAGATGTTGGACTGAAGCAGCTAATGTTAATTTACACTGACGGGCAGAGGATTGCTGAATAACTACTGAGAGATTTCAACTGCTGTCTGGGCTTTCACTGCCTTTCTACACCTTCCTTTCTTTATGTGTTAACTACTTTTTGCCTGTGTTATTTCATTTAATTACACATAACTTAATTAGTAAAATAATTAATTTTGTTTTCTTTGCATATATGGAGTTCTTTGGTTGTTACCAACATGCGGTGGAAATTTCAAGTCAACAGCAACAGTCAACCTTTAGGTATATGTTTACTGTGAAAACTAGTAAAGTGTTCAATACTTATTTTCCCCACTGTATATGCGCCGATAGATCGTGCATCACAAGATATAATTTCAGTGTGTGTACTTGAGTTGAACTATATAAATTATATGTATCTGTCTAAGTTTATTTATTTACAGTAGAATTCTTCTTCTCCTTTTTTTATAATTCTAAATACGCATGACTTTATCTTTTATCTTTTACCAAATTTAAGAAACTAGTGTTTTTGTCTTGAGTGGATTTATACTTTATTGTTTTATGTTTTCTAATGTTACAATGTTAACCTGGTTTTCAGCGGCGCAATGTGATTTTGAGTCTGACTCTTGTGGCTGGTTTGAGTTCTTCTTGGGTGATGGATTCGAATGGGTAAGAGGCTCAGCTGATGGAGTCTTCACAGAACATCTAGACCAAACACCTCCACAGGACCACACTACCAATACAAGCGCAGGTGAGAGCATTCACACAAATGCATTAAACATCACGGTCAATACAATGTTAAACAGTCTGTTTGTACAAATATGCTGCGTATTTCCTAACATTTCAGTTTATCTATCGAGAAACAACGTTCTACATGGAGAAATTTACTCCTGTATAATAATAACCTTTTTGGTCACACTTTATTTCAGTTACATTCTCACTATTAACAAACCATTAACTACAACTTTTGTCTCAATAAGCTCATACATTTATGCTAATAAATATTTAGTATAACGTAGTTCATTTTAGGGTATTGGACATAAATTGGGATTCAATTCAGTTCAATTCACCTTTATTTGTATAGCGCTTTTACAATGTAGATTGTGTCAAAGCAGCTTCACATAGAAGGTTATAGTAAATTGAAAGTGTCAGTCCAGTTATAAATGTTGAAGTTCAGTTCAGTTCAGAGTTGCTTAATACGAATGAATGGATGTAGAATATGAATGTGCAGAAAACGTACTTTATTAGTACTAATAAACAGTCAATTTGATCATAATAGGAATGCTAATAAGCAACTAGTATATAGTTAATAATTTGTCTCTTGTGGTGGCAAAAATGTTTCAAATGGGAAATAAACTGAATTTAAATACATGATTTTTAAATCTAATAATAATTTAGGAGCAATATAAGGCAATTAATAACAAAAGTTCAGAATTCTAAAAGTTTTTTAATATTGTACTGTCTCATTTTATCTCCCTTCAAGGCCACTTCATGTTTATTTTCAAGAAGAGTAGCAGGTTTTCCCAGCAGGCTTTGCTGCGTAGTCCCACATTCCAGCAAAGCAGTTCAGATTGTGTCATGACCTTCTGGTAAGGACTGTAGAAATTGGAGGCCCAAACCTGATATCTAGATCTAAGCCTAGTAAAAAATAAGAATTATTGTACATATGAATTATTATAAAATATTGTTGTATATAAAAAATATGTCAATATATTTGCAAAACAAGCATGCCTTTACTTACAGTATAGGTTCCTACTTTCAGTGTTTTGATTTAAAGGGACAGTTAACCAAAAAATAAAAATTCTGCTATCATGTACTCACCCTACTGTAATCATGTATTCACCCTACACTTGTTCCAAACCAGTTTTAGATTTTTGTTTTGTTTTGTTGAACACAAAAGAAGATCATTTGAAGAATGTTGGAAACCTGTAACCATTGACTTTAATAGTATTTGGTTTTCCAACTATGAATGTGGTTGAGTTTCCAGCATTCTTCAAAATATATTATTTTGTGCTCAACATAACTCTGTACAAGTGAAGGGTGAGTAAATAATGGCAGAATGGTAATTTTTAGATGAATTATTGCTTTAAATAAGTACAATGATTGTGCTTGCAGGCATTATAATTCCGGCCATTCTGTTGGTGCTGCTGAAATGCACCTGATGATAGATGGCTCAGACCATATCACTATACTTTGGCAAACACTTTACAATCAAGGTGACCAGTGGCACCCAGTAATCGTCCAGATCGGCAGGCAGAGCAGGCCTTTCTACATCTCCTTTGCCAAACTGAGCCTGGCGGTTTATGAAGGTGTCTCTGCTCTAGACGATATTATATTCCACAACTGCTCACTGCCCGAGGCTGTGGAGACGTGTGCCACTCCTGACCATTTTCACTGCGGTCAGAGCAAAGCCTGTGTGAGCTATACTCAGATCTGTGACCTGATCGATGACTGTGGAGACGGAACAGACGAGGAAAACTGCTGTCAGTATCAGTCAATTGGAGTAGTTCACATTGTTTGATGTTCGTTGTCTGTTTTGGTTCACAGAGATGATGTTTTCTTCTACTTTCAGTGCCAGAGCTGATGTGTGACTTTGAGGAAGGTCTGTGTAACTGGACTCAGGATCACGAGGAGGACATGTTTGATTGGACCCACATACAAGGCCCTACTCCAACATTCAACACAGGCCCGTGGAAGGATCACACACTAGCCAGTGCGGATGGACACTTCCTCTATATCGAATCTTCAGACCCTCAGAAGTTTAAAGACACTGCTGTTCTTATCAGTCGGCCTTTTCTGCCAACTCCTCGCCGAGGTCCTGAACCCAAACCACCCTGTGTTTTCAGATTTCACTATCACATGTTTGGTCAGCATGTGTTTTGTTTGGCTGTGTACCTGCGCACCAGCAACAGTGGACGGGGAAACCTGTTGTGGGTTCGATATGGTGACCAAGGCAACTTCTGGCACAGAACGATGCTGGAGATCAACAGCAGCCACCACTTTCAGGTGAGATATTAATGAGAATTATTACATGGCTGTCTGAAATACTCGATTCTGAGTCCAAGGTATGTTATTTTGAGAAAACAACCGCTAAATAACGCAAGCTCATGCAGGAACTCCAAATCACCTTAACTATAAGTGTATAAATTCAAATCCATATACTTACAACCACATTCGTATTTATCTGCTTGTTTGTCACCCCATGGATTTTAATATTTTTATGTTTTTGACTATTTGGCACCGTCTTGTGAATGAATAATGTACTGTAGGTTAGTCTATGCTTTATCCAGCAAGTTCCATTTCTGTCAGTTTTGTGTTTTTGACTGTTCGGCACCGTCTTGTGACTGAATAATACACAAGATTGTGTATATTTCATCAGCTCTTTTCATTTCTGTTAGCTTTGTGTTTAATTATTAATTAATTAATTATTACAGCTCAGAACAATGTTTGTATGTTTTGTGGTCATGTCATAAGCAGGATAAAGTACATACGGGATGATTGTTTTTGCAGACAAAAGCCCTTAAGTTCACTTCACATCTGTCTGTCGATAAGCATGTACATGTATAGCCACGGACGAGGACGGTTGTGTCAATGTAATGGTGTCCTTGTTTGTTGAATGTTTTGACTGTGTGGTCCAGGTTTAAATTCCTTGTATTCCAGCTGAATTGTAAATTTAGTCTTACCAACATTACATTTACATTACTTATCACAATATATGTCATATAAATGTGAGTTCTAGTCATATACTTAGTTTAGCTGTCTGCTTGTCTGAGCTTCTAGTCTATGAAGCCCCTAAAGGAACATAGTAATACAGTATAAATACAGTAGATACACTCTAAAAAATTCTGGGTTGTAGTAATGTAATGTAATGTGTTTTTATATATGTAGTAAATACAATGTTAGATCAAATATGGAAAAACCCAGCATTGTGTTTATTTTTTCAATTAAATTTAAATTACACTTTTTATCCCAACTGTTGGGCTTGCTCATGTTTGACCCAGTGTTGGGTTACAACAACCCAGTATTGTTTGTGTATTGTTATCCACCCTTCTAATTTTTTTCCGTCCACAGTCTGTGGATTAGTGGTTGAGTTTTTTAGAGGTCTCTTTCTGCAGATTAAATGGGTGCACTAGTAAGTGGTTGCAATTTTGTGTTTTTGAGGGAGACAGTTGATCAATTGATTAATTTAGGGAGAAAAAAACACTTATGGATATTGCTTCTGCATGGACAATGGCTAAATACCTTTTAAATAAATAAAATACTTTTGTGGGCAAAGCTAGAACAGTTATCTGCCTCTTCTGTGTGTAAAATGTAATTTGCCCGATATTAACTTGTTAGTGATGGGAGGAAGAAAAGCTTTGAAGCAACTCAATCTGTTGTTTTGCAGATTATTTCAAAGTACTCATAACTCCACATACTGGTGAAAGAACTGGCCAAACAAGCATACAAAGCTGACAAAAATCATTGCAAATGTTGTATTTGAAAACTGAAGAGTTCTAAAAAGTTATGTAACAAAGGCTTGTTTACTGAAATCGTGATTTCTGCGGTTTGTTATTTACATGCTCCAAACCACTGTTTTTTTTTTTTATTTTTTATTTTGAAGCAGCCATCAATACTTTATAGAACTGTTTTTGTTTAATAGCAGAATTAAAGCAAAACAGAGATTATTCAATCACAGTTGCTTGTGGATAACACATTTTATTGCAGCTTCTTAAAAATTCCAATGAATGCAGTGGCTTGATCGGCTTGATCGTTTTTTTTTTTTTTAATCTGTACCACATTTTGAGTCTACTTTTTGTTTTTATTACAAAATCTTATTATGTCCACATATTGTTTGTATCTTATTGTCATTTGCTATCCAACAATTGTGACTGATGCAGATTAAATATATCCCTCTGTCTTCTTTCTTGCCGCTACAGATTTTAGTGGAGGGGACGGTTGGCGATGACTTCAGAGGAGACATTGCCATAGATGATCTGTCTTTCTATGGCTGTCAGTCCTATGAAGGTGAAATAACAATGACATCCATTTCATTACCACAAATTCATAAAATCTACTTGCAATTTCATCATTATTGGGGCTAAATAATGTTGTTCTGTAGGCAGAGTGGCTCAATTGATTGTTTTTAGGGTTAAAATGCTGGGTAAAATATGTCTGATTCTTTGTATAGGTGAACTGCCCTCAGAGGAGCCCAGCACCTCTGCCCCTGTGCCCACCTTGTCAACAGCACCACCTCATAGCTGCCCTCCTGACCAGTTTGTGTGCTTAACTACAAGAGAGTGTGTGAACTTCAGTCAAGTGTGTGACTTCAGACCCGACTGCTCCGATAGCTCTGATGAAGAGCACTGTGGTGCGCATCTGTCTGTTTGTTTCAGTGTTGGAGAGCAACTGTCGTAGTTATAAAATAAATATAATATGTTATAGTTACATAGGCAAAAATTGCAGTTAAATGAAATTACATTTCTTAAGGAAAATTCTTATTAATTTATTAATTAATATCTAAATATTTTTTATAAAACATTTTTATGAATTGTTGAGTAATATTCATTTGTTGCTTTGCTTTAGATGTGTACAATCTCCTCTTCCATTCAAATGCTGCTTAGTAAAGCAATTCTATTCTGATGCTTTTGAATGTTTCTCTGGTTTAGTGTAGGACTCAAAATATGATACATGCTTATTATTATTGTTTTACCCTAATTACCCCCTAATTCAGGTTAATTGATATGCTTTATATTTCCAAGGCATTGCTAGATGTCTGTGTTTCTTTTCATAGATATGCAAAGGTTAGATTTGAAAAATGAAAGTATTTCTTGTTATGTAATTATATTATGTTATTAAATCTGTATTTAACCTCAGAAATTTCTCATAGTGCAAATAGGTGCTGAATTTTTTTTTTGTTGTTGTTGAAGCTATAAAAATATCTCATACATGATCACGGATTTCCACAATAGTTTTAATCAGCTGTTTTCAACATTGATAAAAGTAACAATTATTTCTTGGGTGCCAAACCAGCATGTTACTTGTGAATAATATACTTTGGTAACACTTTATTCATTTATTCAGGGTGTTCATAAGCCTGTCATGACACCTTAATAATCATGGCGATTTCACCTTAATAATCATGGAGATTTTATCATTAAGTGATTGAGCCATTAAGTGTCATTTGCTCAGTTGTAATTTTAAATGCCAAGGTGACATTGTTTGTTGTGATGTCTTTGATATGTCAGCTTACCAAAACAACAAAAACTGTCATAATTAAATCAAGAGTAATTTTTTCAGCAAATTAAACTTGTCAATAAAATGTCAATACTGTGTCAAATAGTTTTTTAATTCAGGAATATTTTTCATTTCGTAATGTTTTCTTTTAAGTTTCCTTAAACAGAAATTCAAATAAAACACAAAGAAATCAATATCTAGATGAATGAGCGAGAAATAAAATCAATAATTCAGTCAATCATTTTTTAAAGTAATTTTCAAGTGCTACTTTAAAAAAAACATTTGTTCTCTGTTTTCTCTGTTCTCAGTGAAGGAGTTTTGTGATTTTGAAGGTGACAGTCTTTGCGGATGGTATTTGAGTGAACCAGAAACTCCTGGTCCCCCTCATGCCTTTCGTTGGCAGACTGGACAAGGGTTGAATATTCACCATGGAGAAGAGAAGCACAGACCCGCTAATGACCACACACTGTGAGCATCAACACCAATACATGGTCAAGTTTGCATGTACACTAGTTCGCCAGTTATTTTGGCACCCTGGTAAATATGAGTAAAAAAGGTGGTGAATTTTTTGTGTGTGTGTGTGTGTGTTGTTAAACCTTTAATCTCTTGCTCAAAATATTCTACTGGCAATATTAGGTCCAAAAAATGAAGACACTTGAGTTTGTTTTTGGATGAGAGTACAGTATTTTTTTATGAAACATTTTCAAACAATTTGAGCTCAGATTGTAGTTTTTTAGACTTTCTTATTGCAAGACAAGTCTCTCTCAACCTGTGATTTTTGGAGATTTTTTAAGACACTTTTTAAGATTCCTGGAGAATTTTCTTAAATTGTCCTCCTAACAGTGCATTTGGACAAGACAGACATATTATCTTCCAAGATTTCTTAGAAAAAACTCTTATTATATCTTTTTTTATTTATCTTATATAAAATAAAAATTCTTCATTATTGTTTTGATGGTGTAAACGAGTATTTTTTACTTCCTCTTCTTTCTTAACCACTGCGTTGTTTTTAGGTTTTATCCACTGTGAGGAATGACTGAGTGAGTTTGGCTTATATTTTACCACAATTGTATAACACTGTGAAACAGGAGGTCATGGTTGAGCATTTTTCTGTACCTACTCACCCAGACGTATTAAACAGAGTCAAGCCCAAAATTATTCATACTCCTGGCATAATCTGATTTAAAGTTACTTTTATTTAACCAGCAAGTTTTCTTTTGACTGGAAATGAATGGCACAGGCTTCTCCCAAGAGATAAGATGTGCAAGAGCCATCATTGCAAAAAAATAAAATTAAAGATTTAAATTCTCTGCCTTTATTTACAAAAACTGCTAAAAGCTGCTCAGAGCTATGGAAAACTCTGAAAGGTATAATAAATAATCTGATGGGTGGTTTGAGCTGAAACTTTACAGACACATTCTGGAGACACAAAAGACTTATATCAAATCTGGAAAAAGGTTTAAACTATTTGCTCTTTAAGTCACAATTTGCCAGGGATATGGATAATTTCGGTCTTGACTATATCTAAAAAAATATCATTGGCAATATACATTAAGAAATGTCACTTATAGGAATTCATGGGGTGCCAATTATTGTGGCGGAATTCAAAAGGTTAAACAAACAAAAAATCTTTCACAGCCTTCTTTGTTCGTATTTACCAAGGGAGTCGATAAATGGAGAGGGCACTGTATGTTGTAGTGTCTGTGTCGTTTGCTTTTCTACATGCATTTATGTTTTGCAGTGGATCTTCAGAGGGTTGGTATGTATTTGTGGACAGCTCCAACGGAGGATACGGTCATACCACTGATCTCTTGACCGCTCCCATAAAGATAACAGGGCCCCAGTGCACTCTGGAGTTCTGGTATCATATGAGTGGCTTCACTGTTGGAACGCTGCAGGTGCAGTTATCTACAGATTATAAATATAATTGTTATTAATTTGCTGCTCATGGCTACAGAGCATCAACACCTATTATCTTATTAATATAACAGTACATTATATACTTAATTTTGCCTTTTGCGTTCTTGAAGTCTATGTGTGTGTGTATTTATGTATACATGTGCAGGTCCTCATCAAATCAGGTGCTGTCGCATATGAAGTGTGGTCTCAAAGTGGTAGTCAAGGCAACAGCTGGAGGCGGGGTGAGGTCTTCTTAGGAATCCGTCATAACATCCAGGTCAGTATTGTGCTTATGGGGGTAAATTAATTCTTAGAATAAAGTAAATACACTTTAAATATTTATAATGTTATAGAAGGTTTTCTTAATGCTGCTGAGCTTTCAATAAAAAGTCCTGATAATAGAAGATTCTTGATTTATGAAGGATCACGTGAGGAATGCAGTAAATAGGAATTAAACAAAAATCTCATTTTAAAATGCATTTATATGTGTGTGTATATAAGTCACATAAAATAAATAAATATATATTTAAAAAATAAAATTGATAATGTAACATTGTTAAAAATTATATATATTTATTTATTCGTTTTCTTTTCAGCTTAGTCCCTTTATTAATCTGCGGTCGCCACAGTGGAATGAACCGCTAACTTATCCAGCATATGTTTTACGCAGACGATGACCTTCCGGCCGCAACCCAGCACATGGCAACACCCATACACTCTCATTCACACACATACAGTACACTATGGACAATTTAGCCTACCCAACTCACCTATACCGCATGTCTTTGGACTTGTGGGGAAAACCGGAGCACCCGGAGGAAACCCAATCGAACACAGGGAGAACATGCAAACTCCACATGGAAATACCAGCTGACCCAGCCGAGGCTTGAACCAGTGACCTTCTTGCTGTGAGGCGACAGTGCATTACACTGCGCCGCCAAATTAACTATATATACAGTATATATATATATACAGTATGTGTGTATATATATATATATATATATATATATATACACACACACACACATA
>CAIGQQ010039163.1:1038003-1053601 GCA_903798035.1 Danio albolineatus
TATACTATACTATACTATACTATACTATACTATACTATACTATACTATTACAGCTGCTGCTATGCTGCTATTATTCCCAAATCTCTATGAAATAAGAGGGAAGATTTTTAAAAAACATTTTGAAAAATGTCCATGTTTTTGTACAAGGAAAGTCATTGGGCTCAAATATTGTTTTAATGACTAATGATCTTCAAAATGTAATCTTTTGTGTTTTTCAAAAAACAATTCTGTCATTCAGACAAACAAATGAGCGGCAGAATTAGATTTTGTTTACCCTACTTTTAACAGCATTCATCTTTTTTTTTTTTTCAGGGGGATTCAGTGGTCGTTGTAATTTCGAGTTTGACCTTTGCTCCTGGAGACAGAGCCAAGATGACGACTTTGACTGGTTGATAAAACCAGGAAATATGAACACACATGGGATTGGACCATCCACTGACCACACCCTGCGCAACCCATCAGGCCACTACTTGTATCTAGAAGGGTCTTTTCCACAGACAACTGGACATACTGCCAGAATCTTAGGACCTCTTTTCCGTCGATGCAGCAAAGATTGTAAAGTGAGTGATGTTTTATAAGTCATTTACAGCAGTTCAGCATCATTGGTTTAGATCCAGTAATCAGGAGTGCCAAATCACTAGATCTAAGTGATCTAGAGAGAACGTATCATAGGATGGAGTATGCTTATTAATAGGCTTAAATACCATGACCAGGATTTTAAATTACAAAAAAAAGGAATTGTGCCCTAATCTCTTCAAAGGATTTACTCTGGAGTAACAGATTTAAAGGGATTAGGGCACAGGGATGAGCCCTTCTGAATGGTATGCAGGATCATAGGTGTCTAATATGTCCCCCGTTTTTATCCTTCAAAATCTCTGTAAAAAGTAATTCTGAAGGGCCCTTGGAAGTGGCCAATTTTAAGCATTTTGGTTTGAAAACATTCCTTTATTAAGAAGCAACTGAACACAGAAAAAATGGTTCCTTTCTGAACTCGTTAACTGATGTTGTTGTTGTTGTTGTTTTTTAATCAATAAAATTTAAGATACTGATCTAAATTTTAATTATTTTAATAATTATTAATCTAGTGTTAATAATTTAAAAATTACTTTAGATTATTTCATAAAATAATAATTATTGCAAACCGTTTTCAAAAAGCTCTTAAAATTTTATCTACACAGTCCAACTGACTGCATTAATTCAAAACAAATGGCCTAGACAGGAGAGTAATTTACAAACATTTTGTAGTGAAATTTTATATACACAATTTTGTACTGTCGAGGTTAAGATGCTTCGTTTTTTAGGGTTCAACTCTTTTCATCTGAAAAGGATGAATGTACAGTTGATAAATTGGTTCTCTAGAACACAAGTATGAAGTATGAGCATTTTATCTTAAGTGGTTGTTTTAAATATTCATATTACACCTTCAAACAAGCATTTCTTAAATATATATTGATATTCAAAAATATATATTGAAATTAGATCATTTGCACAATGAAGAGAATTCAATTCCTGTGCATTGTTGTTGTTTGTCCACTTCTTTTGCTGAATATAACAAGGAAGAATGAATGTCAGGACTGTTACAATGAAGCAGATAACTCAGTCATTGAGCCAGTTGGCGGCCCTCAATCATCCTGTCTCTTACAAACACACAGACACATACACACACACAATGTCTGTGTGAGAGGGAGAGGAGCACGTTTCAAAGCGCGCATCAGTTTGTATGTAGGCAATCATGTTTCTGGATCTCCTCTAACTAGACAGACTGTGTTCATCCTTTGTAGATGTGTGTGAGATAATTAGCCCATGGAGACTCATTTTCTCATTGTCCTCCCATTCAGCTTCCATCAATCAGTCAGTCTCAAGAAACAGCTGAAGAGGAGGAGCTTTGTGTGTACTTGTCAGCCTTGGTTAGATGTTTTTAGACAATTTAAATGACAATTAGGGGCGCAAGCATTTTAGATGTTTTAGGTTATGTTTAAAAACATGAACATTTGAGCATGCCCAAATAAATTGTCTGATATTGAAAGGTCAAACCTTACAAATCTGTCTAGCAGAGAGATGATGCGTGGCTGTTTACACTACCTTGTTAGAGGTGATTGTTTCAGATGTTAACGAAGTATAAATTTCAAGTGGAACTGGGCTCAATATATCTGTATGCTCTAAAAAAAAAACGCTTGGATTGTTTTAACTCAAGGTCTGCTGACTTTTTTTTCTTTTTTTTTTTTTGGCTATTTCTCTGCTGAATTTTGTAAAAATCTTTGGATTTAAATGATTTTGAGCTAAAAACTTAACACATGAATCAAAAAATACATAATGTTTTAACTTTTATGTTATTCAAATTAGTTACTTGTTTGGTAAACAGTCTCACGTAATATACTGTATCTACTTAAAGACAAAAAATACTTTACAACTATTGTAAATAAATCATATAGCATTTGCACATTATATTAATATAAAAAACGAATATATATTTAAATAATTAAATACACTGAACGATGGGCTAAATAACCTGGGTAAATCTGCTGATTCCATGAGGGCATAGCAACTATTTATTTTTCTTAAAAGTGTTAGTAAACCTGCTGTCTTAAAAGCAAAAAGTCCGAGTGAAAACCAGGTGAGTAAAACCATTCATAATTTTTCACATAGTTCATTTACTTAATAATTTTAAGGCAATTCACTTCCTTTGTTTTAAGTGAAGACAACCATTTTCTCATTTTTAGAGTTTTCAGCTAGTTGTCAACTAGTTGCTTTTTATAGTTCAATATACGGACAAATCCAAAGGTTGTGTTATTATTTATTTATTTATTACATTTTAAGTTGGTTTTTCCTTATATCATCCAATTTTGGGTTAAAACAATGCAGCATTTTTACAGTATATGAGTGAGTCATTGACTCTTTCACTCAAATGATAACAACAAAACACTCAATGCTTTTGAGTTTGTTTTTTATTGTTTTTGTTTACTGTTTACACTGCTTTGAGTGCAAAATGCTGATTCATTTAGGATGAAACCAGTAATTATATTTTGTGAACTGAATAAGGAGAATTATAGAAAAATATTGTGGAGCTATATCGTTTTAGTTAATGCATCTGAGAATGTTAGCCTGTATTAATAACTCTTTTTTAATAAGTGCTGCTTAAAATGTATTCCAGTACCAATCGTATTCCTGGTCTGAGCAATGATACACTCAACAAATAATGCGTTGTCGTAAGGGTTTCACAACGTTGGGTCAAATATTAACTTTAAAGAATTTTTCAAATTAAATGTAAATGACAGTTTTTAACCCAACATTTTTTAGCGTATTGCTGCTGCATATTTGTCTTATTGTCACTCTTGCTAGTTTGATATTATTGTAGTAGTAGTAATAATTTGTTTATGTCTGCTATTTTCAAGATGGTCTTTTACGTCCATATGTCTGGTGATGGCATCGGCACTCTGAATGTGTATATGTCTTCAAACTCCAGCCAGTCATTGTTACTTAACCTCGTTGGGAATCAAGGCAACTACTGGAGCAGACAGGAAGTACCGCTTGCATCCTCTGACGACTTCCGCATTATGTTTGAAGGCAAAGTGGGTCGAAATACTCGAGTTCACATCTGCCTGGATGACATCACCTTCTCTTCAGACTGTATTCTTAGTAACATATTTGAGAAGGAGTCCCGGTTACTCACAGGTACACTTACAGTAATGATGCCATATATATTCAGCACTGTCAGTGTAAAGATAGCTGTGTATTGATACTCCACAAATCCAAAATCAATGAACTTGAGAACCCTTTTTCAGCTTAGTTTTCTAATAGCATGCTAAGGACACTAAGAGCAGAGAATAACGGATTAATAAATTAGAGGTGCATTAGAGTTCATGATTTATTATTAGTAATGTTTTTAAGCATTGTGACAGTTGATTACTAGAATAACTTGAATGTTTTATAATAAGAAAAGATGAAAGATAAAAATGCATATAATAACTGTGAAATAAAAATGTAAAGCTTTGGGATCTGTAAGAAATAATAGATTTATTTAGCAATAAAATTGAATTAAATTTAATCAAATGTGACTATGAAGATGTTTAATAAAATATATATGCTATTGGTATTTTATTTTTATTAAAACAAATAATAGGCGGTTTAGATGAAATTATTATGCAGCCCAAGTATTTTAACTTGACATAATTAGTCATATTTCTTGCACAGCAAATCATATTAGAATAATTTCTGAAGGATTAGATGACACTAAAGCCGTAATAGTTTTAGTTTAATTATTTATAAAGCACAATAAAACAACAGTTGTTGACCATTGTGCTGTACAAACCTAAAAACAGATTAGCAAAAAAATAGAGAGATAAAGCAACATAGAATACATCCAACATACCACACAGCATCAGAGATAAATAAAAAGGCATCAGAGATGTACAATTTTTTCCCAATTTAAAAGCTCCTTCTAGGTGAAAGTCCTAATGATGCTAAACATTCAGCTCTGTCACCTTACAAATAGATAGTATTTTAAAATATTTGCGGATTGAAAAGTGAAGTCCTAAATTTTAAAAATATTTCATTTTTTTAAATTTATTTATTAATTGATATATTAATTAATGCATCCTGAAAGCATAACTAAAAACCTTTACCACCCCTCAAAATTATAAGCCGGAGAATCTACTGAAAAGGGAAGCATTTGGTTCTGTAAAAATGTGTGTGTTTAGATCATTAAAATCAAATGAACATCTTCAGTTTTTATGCATTTAAAACTTTTATCTTTTGGTTTTCACAGGATCCTGTCCATCAGGTTCTTTACAGTGTGACAATGGCAACTGCTACAAGCAAGAGCAGAAATGTGACTTTACTGATGATTGTGAAGATGGAACTGATGAACTGGAGTGTGGGACGTCTTGTTCATTTGAACATGGCCGCTGTGGATGGAAGAGTAGCCTAGCAGGCACGTTTAGTTGGGCTCTTGGAGTTGGCTCCATTCACATGATCAAACCTCCTCATGATCACACTCTTGAAAATGAAAGTGGTAAGACTGTACTCTGCTACATATGTTCACAACACTGCACAAACTTCATTTGAAGGCATAATAAACTGTCACTTTAAGACCTTTACACCCACATGAGAAACTGTAAATATAGTGTCTACACTTTTAAGGTAGGATAGAAAGTAAACAATTCTGCTCTGATAAGCCTGTGAAAGTATAACCAATCAAACTATAATCTATAAACATTTTTTATGTATAATTTTAAGACTCATACTTCATAAAAAGCCCTGAGTATTCAACATGCTACATTAAAGCACATGCTGCTTTAGTGACTGGAAAAATTAACATAAAGTAGAGAGAAAAACATAAATTTCTCATCTGCATTTTTCTGGTAATTATTGGTTACAATGAGACACCCGTAGAAGGTTAAAGGGTTAGTTCACCCAAAAAATAAAAATTCTGTTATTAAGTGAAGTTTATTAATAAACTAATGTCGAGAGGATCACGTGCAGATGACTGCTTGCGGCTGGTCCCGAATTATTCAATTTATGATTCACTAATCAGATGATTCCTAAGCCACTATAAATACCCTAAGTACCATATAACAGCCATTTTCATTTTGAAGAATCCCCCCTTCCACCCCTACTCCTCCTCCTTTCCTAGATGAGTGTCACGGTGGCCCAGTGGTTAGAACTGTTGCCTCACAGCAAGAATATCACTGGTTCTAGTCCTTACCAAGCCAGCCGATGTTTCTGTGTGGAGTTCACACGTTCTCCCCCTGCTCACATGGGTTTCCTCCGGGTCCCCCGGTTTCCTCCCATCGTCCAAAAACATGCAACTTTAGTTAATTGACTAATCCAAATCGGCACCATGGACATGCTCCTATAAAGTAGTTATCTCTTAAAAAGAGCAATATCTGCTCATTAGCCACTACAGCAGGGGAGTTCTCGAGATCTACCTGAACTCAAACTCCACTCTCGCCTTGCAAACAGAAGGGAGCCCCGGGTTCGAGAATCTTATGAGCTTAGGGCTTTCTCCCGGGACAGCATGCCAAACAAGCTTCATAATCAATCATCAGCTAAGTGTGAACTCTTGAATTACTCTCCCTGATGTCATTCCAATCTCCTGACATTTTTATTTATTTTCCGCACACAAATCCAAGAGCTCCCTCATCCTCCATATACAGAAAGAGTCCCGAGACATTCAGAAAGTCTACATAAACCTAGAAAAGAACCAAAAACATTGTCAAAACATTCCATGTGACGTCTGTGGTTCACCTGTAATAATAGGAAGCTTCAAGAATTTTTTTTTGTTTTTTAAAATAAAATGTTAATATGATCCTGTTTGCCTATATCTTGTCTATGCATTGCTTGTAGTAGCCTATACTGGCACTTTAATCAGAGGACATTGGCAAGCAAAGTTGTTTTTACAGTCACATGGAATGTTTTGATAAAGTTTTATTTATTTTTTTGTGAACATTTTGGGACCATTTCTGTCTATGGAGCACGAGGGAGCTCTCAGATTTAGTTTAAAATAGCTTAATTTGTGTTATGTAGATGAATGTGGGTCTCAGAGGACTGGAAAAACATGAAGATGAGAGATTTATAAATTTTTTTTGAAGGTGAACTAACCCCTTTAAGATTTATATATTTGCTTCTATCTCTTGAAGGGTCCCTGTGAGACCTTACTTCTGTATAAAACTGAAATTCTAGAGATGCGTTGATACTTTAGCAAGCTACCAGTCATTCAGCATTTGTTCGATTGATGCATGGCCCTTTAATATGCAATTCACAAGTTCACACATGCCCTTCCAGTCTTAATGAATTTAAGCACATTTGGTGTCCTTGACTTGATTCGAGTTGCAATTTAAAATGAATAAAAACAGAAAAAAGAGGCACTGTAGAGGCAGAGGACTCCCTGATGAATTGGCTTAAAAGTTGGCCTAAATTCCACTACTTATGATCGGACTTCTCCCGAACTTCTGTTTAGAAGTCTTCTTTAATCATTTTTTATGTAATGATATCCAGAGTAGTGGATTTTTTTCTTCCTCTTGCAAGCTGGACAGTTTTATCAGTCCTTGGCATGTTTTTTTATTTCAGATTTAGTGCCTTCAGAGTTGCTCCCTTTATTGATTTTTACTGCTTTGCTTCATCTCAGGAAGATATCTTTATTTTTCAAATTTTTGTAGTAGCTTTTGATTGCTCGCATGTCCTTCACTAAGCAAGGTTTTTTAAGCATCGAGGCCAGGTTTCCCGATAATGATGTATCTTAGCTCTTAGGAGTGTTCATGGGATTTTATTAATGCTCATAGCGATTTCTGAGTCACTGTCCATTTGGGGAGTCCTGAAATATAGCCTTAAATAAAGTTATTTTCTGAAAGTTTAACCCAAAAAGACAAGTCTAAATAAAGTATCTGCGGACAGGCTGGGGAATACAAGTTCGATTATCTTTCATTTAGATGAAAATTATTTATTGAAATTACGTAAAAAAAAAAAAAAGCATAATGTCCTACATGAGAAATGCCCAATACACATTTTTTTAAGTTGGTTTTCATCATCAAGTCATTGATAGATTTTTTTTTGTTGTGGTTTATTCTTTTTTTCCCAGTTTTATTTCCATATTTCCTATGTTAGCCTAGTTTTTTATTCATTGTTGTTCAGTTAATACATTTATATTTTCTTTCAACTTGCGAAGTAATGTTTAATCATGCAAGTTTTGCTGTCGCTCAAGGTTATTACTGAAGTTTAGCTTTTTAAATAATTTTTTATTTTGATACTATTTTAAAATTTGCTGTTCATTTCAGTTTAGTTTTAGTTTGTTTCTTAGTTTTAGTGTAGATTTTTGTGAACACATTTCTTCTTTATACTTAGTTTCTACTCAAGGTGGTGCAGTGGGTAGCACGATTGCCTCACAGCAAGAAGGTCGCTGGTTCGAGCCCCGGCTGGGTCAGTTGGCATTTCTGTGTAGAGTTTGCATGTTCTCCCTGCGTGGGTTATTATTTTGTTTTTTAGAGAGCAGTTTAGTTCAATTCTTGTTTTTGTTCATCTGCTTTTAATTTTCAGAATTCTTAGACTTCTGTTTGGTTCTTTACCAGATCTCGATTCATGCATGCAATTCCAAAATTTCGTAGCTGTATTAAAATGACTGTCAGAGCTCGTTGGATAGCAGTCTCAGCCTCAGACGTCATTCTCTCAGCCCGCTGGCTGAACGTCTGATGCATATGGCATACAAAACTGGCACTGCTTCAGGATTTTCATTATCTGATTGGATACATTCTACAGGGTTTCTGGAGGACGTGTGTGCTGCATTCTTTTATGGTTCGCCTGGAAACAAAGCAGTCGTGGCAGCTGCTATGCAGTTAGCGCTTATCATGATCGACTCAGTGCTGTGTTTTCGAAAATTCATCATGTGTAGTTTATGCCATAGACCCTTTTAAAAACCTAATCCATACCAATGTAATGTTGATGTCACACCAATCTGTTATTGTAGTGACATCAACATTGTGTTTCCACACCCCTAAATAGGACTCTGAGTAAACTGGTATACTACTAGTATACTATTTTCATTGAATGTCTGAAATCCACATGCATGCACTCATGCTTTATAAACTGAAAAGGCACGCAAACATTAGTTTTGTTTTCCTAATCAGTGGGAAAGGTAATGTTTGAAAAATACAGCTTGAGTTGTGAGTCTGAGCATGCAGATTTGTGTCGTTCTTTTAGCTTTGTTAGGCTTCTAAAGTGAGTAGAGCAGCACAGAGTTATTAACGAGAGTCTCTGTTTTTACACAGGCCACTTTGTATATCTGGCAGCCACTCCTGTGGGACTGAAGGGTGATAAAGCTCACATGAGAAGTTCTGTGTGGAAGCAGTCTAGTGCCACATGCAAACTTGCCTTCTGGTACTACATTTCTGAGAAAGCCACAGGAATTATCCGGCTCTTCATTAAGGTACATAACTAGATAACTATGAGCAAAGGTACAATACAGCGCCTCTAGTATATATCACCTAAATCTTTATAGCGCTATTTACACAAGCTGAAACTAGAGTTCTGACAGTAAGTGTTGTCAAACTGTAGAAACATGTTGTTGCTTGACTTTTAAGTGATGTGTTATCTGTGATTGTCTGCTTAGATAAACCATTTAGCACTTCAGGTTTGTCTTATGTTTAACATATCTCAAGGTGGTTATGAATTGTGTCTTGAATCTGATGTATGTGTGATAGACAGCAATTGCCATATTCCTGCGAGAATTGGGACGGGTTGATGAATATAGGAAACATGTTAAAAAGAGTGGGAAAAGCATGATTTTAATTTGCCAGGAAATGGAAATTGTGATATGATTTTATACTTTGATGTTGATCGGAGAGAATTGGCTTCTTCAACAAAGAATTATGAGGGTCAGGACTTGATGACTATTGGAAATTGATCTTTGCATTGTTAACAATTGCTGATATCTGTTATCTTATGTGACTGACAGATTTATGATTATACATCATGTAGGGTCTTGATTTGATTTTAAATGATTGATTATAGCATATTATTTAATGCTACAATTTTCCTAAAGAAATGTAGATTTCTCACTTTTATAGTGACTCTAAAACTTGGTACAATCAAAAGACTCTGTGTAAAACATTTATCTGTTTTCATAATTGCAAAAAAAACGAATTATTACAAATTTAGTATACCTTTCTTAAAGAGCCCCTATTATGCATTAAAAAGGTAATATTTTGGTTTTGGGGGTCTCCCTATATATATATGATTTGTTCAGAGATTCATTTGTTCCTAAACCCCTCCTTAGTGCGATGCTAATTTGTGCTGATTGGTCCGATGACCCAGTCTGTTGCGATTGGTCGACCGCATTCAGTGCGAGACAGAGAGAAACGCCCACCATGACTTATCACAAGCATATTGATCTATTCTTAACCATGAGTAAAAAATAACGACACATATTCAGCATTAATCCACACAGTGGCCAAAGGTGAACAATTTTGAAACTGAACAATTTTGCCACGTGTGTTGGAGCAGCTGGCCATAGCAATGACAAACGGCAGTGGATCGCGAGCTCACTAACGTGTTTAAATTCATGAAGAAAGTGACATGCTTTATACACGATATGTAAATATAAAGAGTACAATATAAACCAGATACAGTACATGCTGTGTGGTGCGATTACAAGTAACAAAACACAATTAAATACATATATTGCAAGCTAGAGAAAACAAGAAGGCAACCGTTTTAATCTCACTTACTTACACTTGTGAAATGGAAGAAACTGATCCATGAACTGTATACTGATAAAGTTGCTGTCAAGCTTTGACAAAGTCCAATACATCAATAGTATTTTCTGATCCTTCCTTGAACAAACGGCCGACAAATCCCCCGTTGTAGGGCAGATTGTTGCATTAATCTCCAGAATGTTCACTCATGAATGTTTATTCATCTTCAGTCATGATCAGTCGCACACAAGGGAAAGGTGCTTTCACGTTTTGCCGGATCCTGCAGTTCATATTTGGTACTGTTTCGTGTCGATTTCGAAATGAACAGGCAAAAGATCTGGACAACCGACAAATCCTTTACGACCCAGAGAATCTTTTATTAAAGAATCAATAGTTTTAAACACTGCATTTTCAGATTCAACCCTCAGTGGGATGTTTTCATTCACTTAGAGCTGTGCTGCGCTCTGCATGAAAGGTCATTTTCAAAAACCCATAATAGGGGCTCTTTAACTTTCCATATAAATAATTGAATCGTCAAATTTAGTATTGTCAATGTTCACACATTTGATGGACAGACTGAAAATGAGCTGAGGGAGGTGTGGACGGAGCGGCAGATGCACAGGGAATGGAGAAGAGCAGAAGTGTCTTTGAAGAACCTGAGAAACTTCATTCTCATATTTGAAGCGGTTCGAACACGAGATGTGAGCGGTGGAGCGGCTCTGGATGACCTGCAGTTCATTGACTGTGCACCTCGTAAGTGCTCTTTTTTTAATGAAGCTGAGTTTGATATTTGACTGGCTGAGCTGATGAGAAAGTGAATGCAGATGTAAGCATACTGCTGTGTTTTACAGACAGGCCTTTAGCAAACAAGTGAATACTAGATGATAGTTTGACTAGTTTGAGCAGTGATGCTCAGGGGAAGAAACAATGACTCCAGTTCTCATCTCTGCATTTATTCCCCACTGGTTTCTTTTGCCCAGCATTCATGCATAAGCTTGACCAGCACAGGGCTCTAAGGGTTGTCCGCAACCTTGCTTAATAGAAAGCAGTACCACCATTTAATTAGATGAGAATTGATTTGCTAATTCTGACAAGCCACAAGGGAGCGACTTGAAAATCAAAATAAGTTCCTCTTTTTGGTTTTCAGGCTCGACATGGAAAATGTCAGGTTTAATTTGCATAAACTGGCACTTCCAAATCAACGTAATTACACTTGAGCTTAAAGATCTTGAGTGAGACTAAGTGTTTCAAGCAGAGATGTCAAACCCAATCAGGCTTCTTTCTGCATTAAGCCGAACATCGGAGATCTAATGCAAAGAACCGTCATTTGTGTCTTTGATGATGTCCTCTAGGGGTAAGACTCATTAAACACAAATAGAATAGTTAAAGACTTATTTAGCCGTGAGACTACACATAAAACTAATTGAAACACATAGCGAGCAACAAATTAACTTAGGAGTCTTTGTAACAAATCAACTCAGGAAATCTGGATCTTGTGGCCGATAAGAGTCTGAAGTCCCATGTCTGACTCAAAGTTGCAGCAACTCACTTCAGAGAAAACAAAACAATGAATACATTTACAGTTCATCCACTGCATGTAAACAAACTATAACAAAACACTTATACTCTACTTTTCAGCAGAAGCTGCAGCAGATTTTATTCCTTGATGTATTTTCATCTGAAATGGAATATTGAGTAGGGAGTGGGGTTTTAATTTTTGCGCTCCTCCTCTCATCGTTCACTTGCAGAAAAATATGTGTTGGGGGGATTAGCAGAAGAAATAGACATATTTTGATTAAAGATGACCAAAGCAAACTGTTTAATTAGTGGATTAACTTGCATAGTTTAATTGGTTTCCTTAACATTTTATAGTGCGTTCATTGAAATATTCATGGGAAAAACTCTGGAGTGTTTCAAGAGGTTATTTAAGACTTTTTAACTTTCATGACTTAGAAATGTTTTTAAATTATATTTAAATCAATGTAAATGAAGTTACCAAATATTGTTCTTCACCCAATAAAGAGGTAAAATGAATGCACGCTTGCAAAATAAACATTTTAACGCTAACATTTTAGCATAAACACTTTGTTTTCATCAGTTTTACTCTGTTACTAAGAAAAACGACCCTTTTTGCACTTATGCTTTCCTTGATTTTTGGTTTTGAAATGTAAAGAGAAATTCACAAGACCCATAAATAATTGAACTACTCTTTCTCATAGCCATCTTAAAAATAATTGGTTAGAATCAGAATCAGTGGTGTAGTAGTTTAGCTGAGCGTGAAGAGGAGCAGAGCAAAGAAATGTATTTCTGAGAACATGTGCTTTGAAAGGAATTTCAGTTCCTAGATAAAGACTTCTCATTCCATGGCATGATAATTCAGAGTTTTAGAGAATCAAGCAGGCCGTATTTTAGCATGAATAATCTTACACTGCTTCCATTATATGGTCAATGAATTTGAGGGTGTTTTTGATGAAAAGCTGTTTTATTTCTGTTATTTGTCAAATCTGCCTGAATCAGTGCATAGTTTGGGTATTCACACCTTTTCATTGTAATATTATTTTTCATATTCTTTTGGGTTTCTTTCAGAAGCTGTGAGTCCTGGTTCATGCCCTGCTATCACAGACTTTTTGTGTAATAATGGAGACTGTATTGAATATCGTTTGGAGTGTGATGGTAAAGCTGATTGTCCAGATGAGTCAGATGAGATAGACTGCAGTAAGTTCATCGTCACTAACACTAATATTCATATTATTAAATACAACAGTGTCTCTTTTATGGCACGAACATCTGAATTCTTCATTTGGTTTGTTAGTGAATGTTCCAGGAGCTTGTAATTTTGATATGCCGGGAGGCCATTGGGAGGATATCTGTCACCTATCTCAGGACCCTAATGATGATTTTGACTGGGACATAGGCTACGGCGCAATGCTTAATGGGACAGGGCCATCAGCTGACCACAGCCCCAGTAAGTGAAACCTAAAAACCATAATGCTCTTGAATCAAATATGACTTACACACATATCATTAGCAAAAAATAAATTAAGGCTAATTAATTTTATTGTAAGTATGTTTCCATGTTTGTCATTTGCTGTTTTAAGGTTGATTTATAGTAAAAATCTGGATATACCTGGGCGTAGCTGAATAATAGGAGTTCGGTACATGCAAATGACATTCACGTCTCAAACGGGGTGGCTCAGTGGGCCGCACTGTCGCCTCACAGCAAGAAGGTTGCTGGTTTAAATCCTGTTGGCGTTTCTGTGTGGAGTTTGCATGTTCTCCCCTCGTTCACGTTGGTTTTCTCCAGGCGTTCTTGTTTCCCCAGCAGTCCAAAGACATGCTATATAAGTGAATTGGATGAACTAAAATTGTAGTTTGCCACTGTGTGAGTGAGAGTGTGTATGGGTGTTTTTCAGCGTGGTGCTGAGTTGTGGTTGAAAGGGCAACTGCTGTGTAAAACATATGCCAGAGTAGTTGGCGGTTCATTCAGCTGTGGCAACCCCAGAAGGTTTACAAAGGAAAACGAATGATTAAATGAATGTGTATAAAATTCAAGTGAAAAGCAGGCCAGAACAAAGCATATTGTTTGTTACACTGCCCCAAAATGCAACATTTACAATTGACAATGATTTTTTTAAAGATTTTTTATTTGTTAATATTAAGTGTATCTGAGCTTATATTGACCATATTATGTATGTGGAACTCTTATTTTGAAAATGGGAGATGCAGGAAGACTAAGGGGGCTTTCACGTCACGTCTTTTGCAGAAAGTTTGCTTTAAGTTTATTTCCAATGGAGGCGATTTGCCACACTTTTGTTTTTCGGTCTGTTGTTAAGCCACGTAAACAGATAGTGAATGGTAGATCCAGTGTGCATACACTCAAAGAAAACTGTATCTACAGTATTAAAAGATATGGTCTGGTGCTTTACGTCTGATATGTGATGGGCTTTAAGGATCAGTTTTCACTCAGCTGTCTGATCAGAGCGAATCAGAATGCAAAATGCAGGATATACAGATTAAAGATTTATTCAGCGCCACCTTAAAGAGGCATAAGGTCAGTTTAAATGTATATTTTGTCAGTTTAATGTGTATACTTTAATATTTGCTGTGTATGTTTCAATGAGGCAACAAGCGTGTAGATGGTTGAATATAAGTTTTTAAGCTAAGGTAACAAGCTTACTTTTTCCCAACTTATATTAATCTTGAGTGCCTATAAAGTAGTATCGCATCCATCTTTTCTCTGGAAAGTATCTAGTTTTTGAATTCTGTAAAGACAAAATTACAGCTTTTTGATTCTCTCCAGAAGAAAACGAGTGCCTGGAGGGGTGTCTTGGATGGAGATACTGAGTGAAAAGTGTGCAAGTGCGACTGCTTCACAGACACAAATCAGAACTCAAATCAGCCCTCGCAATGGCTGGAGCTAAGCCAGAGAGAGAAACGTCAGCACAGTGCTTCTCATGGATCAAAAGTTTTTTTTCAATGAAATAACCTTTACTTAGGTTGCAAACATTTTAATACACATGATTACTAGCTAAAAAGTATTTTGTAAAATGCATCCTGATGTCTATGGAATGCAGCAAAAATAATAATTTTACACAGACTATTACACTGTTATTCACAAAAGATACACAAGTTTTGATAACTAGCTTATTTACTCGATCCTTCTCCTAGTTAAACTCCCACTTACTTTTGTGTAGATTAGCAGACGTTGATTGACATGTACTAGAAGATCCAGCAGCTCCAATCTCCTCTGCAGTGACATGACGGGATGCAGCGCCATGTCATAAACCAGACGTGTTGCCATGGAAATGATTAAAGTGACGAGTTCAAAATAACTCCGGAAGGGGGTCAGCTGAAGTATTTACAACTTACATGTGAATTGGGATAAATTCACTATGGCTAAACAAGATCAGCCTCCCCTCACATTCTAAAGCACACTTTTTGGGACTCATTCTAACCCAAGCACTGTAGCAAGATGATGTCGGTGTTTTTACACGTGCGCTTTTTCTGGGGGAAATGCCTCTACTGAGATTTCAGCTCTTAGTTAACTATGATAGTCGAACCCGGTTACCCCCCAATGGTACAGTTTTTTGGCAAATAAATACTTAAATACTCAAATAAATACTCAGTCATGTTTCCAAATCATTTTTTGAAACTTGACCCATACTTGAGCACAAGAGTCCAACACGTTAACAGTGTAAATAAAGCTGCATGCATGAACAGCATTGGACCACCCCTTTGATATTAGGAAATTAGTGCAAAGTATACATTTTTTAATTTATTGGCATCTTTGTGTTTTCATTCAGTGTTTTTATCTGACATCCTAAAAACACTTCATTCAGGAATAAAGCAGCAGTGTTGTTCTGAGATTGTTATGAAGCGGACAGGAGACAGAGGTAAGTGAACGTTAGATGGAT
>CAIGQQ010039163.1:1053611-1092796 GCA_903798035.1 Danio albolineatus
TGATCGTTGTGATTGCGGGACGTGAGAGCCTGACCAATCCGTAACAGAGATGTACCAATATTCTGTCTTTTTTGTGGCCCTATTTTATTTCAAAAAACAATGTGTTTTTTAAAAGGTAAACCTATTTTGGTCCCACTTTATATTAAGTGGCCTTAACTACTACAGTATGTACTTACATGCAAATATAATTACAATGTACTTACTGAGTTCATAATGTATTGCAGAACACTTGTGGTGCTCTTGAAGTGGGATATGGGTACGGTTAGAGACAGGTTTGGTGGAAATTAGAAATTAATTACAGATATAATTACATACAGGTATTTAATCAAGCATAAATGCAATGTATAAACATGTGTTTACACAATAAGTACAATTTAACTAATTATTAATAGCAGTGTAAGTACATAGTAGTTAAGGCCACTTAATATAAAGTGGGACCCTAATTTTTAATAACTTTTTTTAAAACTGCTGCACAAAATCAATATGACATATGCTTAATATACATCTAAATACTTCTACTTTAGGTACATTTATAAGAACAAAACAGCAATTGTTGTCCAAGTTTGTCTTGATATGACTCAGAATTAAAGCCACTTATTAAAATCATCTAATGAATTGTTGCATGATTTAATAAACCGAAGGACTGGAGCTCAAAAAAATCCATAACAAAAAGCCATTTTCCAGCTACTTCATCTGCGGATGTAATTAAGATGTGGATTTCTGCCTCTCATAGTTCTGCCCTACTCCACTAAAAGATCAGTGCCTCTCAGTAAAAGTGATAAGTGTACATTATTTTAATTGTGAAAATGAGTTTGCCCTCTAAAAGGTGATCGATTTACTGAAGCTACTATTGATTTTTCATGCCAGACAAAAAGTCAAGGAAATATCTGTATGCAGTGTTTCTCTGAGTAGTGTTGGAGGAGTCATGCACTGAATATAACAATACTGTTTCTGTGTCCGAATCATTCTATAATATTATCATACCCTTTCCTAAAACACAAGACATAATATCTGTAGAGATGAAAAGGGGCTATAGTTAATGTGTAATAAAAATGTTGTTTATAAATGCACATTCTAGATTTTCTGAATCCATGCATGTGTTCACATTCATTCGTTTTCTTCTCAGTTTAGTCCCTTTAATAATCAGGGGTCGCCACAGTGTAATGAACCCCCAACTTATTTAGCATATGTTATTCCAGTCACAACCCAGCACTGAGAAACTCCCTTACACTCACACTATGGCCAATTTAGCTTATTCAATTCACTTATAGAGCATGAATTTGGACTTGTGGGGGAAACCGGAGCACCCAGAGGAAACCCACACCAACACAGGAAGAACATGCAAACTCCACACAGCTATGCCAGCTGACCCAGCCAGGGCTCGAGCCAGCGACCTTCTTGCTGTGAGGTGACAGCGCTACCCACTGCGCCACCGTGTCATGTTGTTTACAATTTATCTTGTGTTTTTAACTTGTCTATCACAGACGTTGACTTCCCAGTATAACGTATAAAGGACGCCTCTAATCATTCAGTCTGTATGGCCAGGGCATTACTTTACATTCCAAAATCCAGTTAACAATCAATAGATTGAGCCAAGGACAAACATACTTTTTCCCCTTTTCAATAATCTGTTATGCAAAGATCAGTATTACTATACAGAAGAAAAAAAAACTGTTACTAATTTAGCTGTATTGTCATTTAATCTGTAGTAGTTGAGTCAATATGTAAGAAAGACAGTGAGAGAAAATTTGTAAGTGTAATATTGTCTCTGCTATGAAAAAATGTAATCTGTTATAATTCAGTACAGAAGAATTTTTGTAAATCACAAGCCTCTCTAGAACCTATTTCAATAAACTGCAGATTTATCATAATGAGCCACTTATTTAAAAGCCTCTTATCTTATAATGACATAATAATCATGTACAATATTGGTTCATAAAAGCTGTACTGTAAACTCAAGGAAAGTTATTAACATCAAGAAAATACAATTTTTTATTGCTTAGTGTAACTGAACATCTGTGTATAAAACTGTATAAATGAGACTTACATGTGCGCTTTACGCATTTTTTGCTCAAGTTTATTGCAAAATTTCAGCAAGATGACATGGGTTTCCTCTTTCAGGTGGAGCTGGTGGGTTTCTGTATGTGAAATCCAGTGGTCAGAGAGAAGGAGACATCGCCAGCTTAATAACCCAGCTGGAGTTTCCTTCTAGTGTCGGTATCTGTCATCTGCGCTTCTGGTTCCACATGTATGGCTCACATCACATGGGTGCGCTGAAGGTGAGATAATACTTTACCACAAATACAGTCTGTAAGACAACAAATGTCCTTTACGTAAGTTCTTATACCACTGTTTAAAGAGTTTGTAAGGATTTACAATGCTTAAGTATTTTATGTTCACCAAGGCAGCAGTAATTGAAGGAAAATTGCTACAAATTTAAATGAACTATTTTCTGCATTAATAATAAAGCGACCAAAGCCCTACTAGAAGGTAAAATATGGTTCCCACGGATCATGGATTTTCTGCAATATCAGATTTTAAAAAGGTTTTGTCTAGACATTGACAATCAGGGATTTTTTTAGGGACTTTTTGTAAAAGTCATGGAAAATTAATAATAATAATTCCTTACATGTATATAGCGCTTTTTCTAGACACTCAAAGCGTTTTACACAATGGGGGGATCTCCTCATCCACCACCAGTGTGCAGCATCCACCTGGATGACCCGACGGCAGCCATATTGCGCCAGACCACAGACCACACACCAGCTGATTGGTGGAGAGGAGACAAAGTGATGAGGACAATTTTGATATGGGGATATTAGGAGGCCATAATGGACAGAGGCTAATGGGCAAATCTGGCCAGGATGCCGAGTTAAGCCCCTACTCTTTTTTTGAAGAACATCTTGGGTTTTTTAATGTCCACAGAGAGTCAGGACCTCGGTTTAACATCTCATCCGAAATATGGCGCTCACTGAGCAGTATAGAGTCACCTTCACTCTACTGGGGTGTTAGGACCCACACAGACCGCAGGTTGAGCGCCCCCTGTTGGCCTCATTAACACCACTTCCGGCAGCAACCTAGCTTTCCCCTGTGGTCTCCCATCCAGGTACTAACCGGTCTTAGCACTGCTTAGCTTCAGTGGGCGACCATGTGAGAGTTGCAGAGAGCTAGCTAGCAAATATCAGGTACTTCTGTTTGTTGCTGTAAATGTTAGTTTCCATTTTTCAAAAGTGTGTTTTTTCAATACCATATTTTAAAATAATTTTTATGGTTATGGTTAGTCTAATTTTCATCCCCGGTTTATTCCTTTAATGCTTATCAACTGGTCACTTAACTCAAATGCAGTCACCAGACTGTACTTGTTCACTACGGCTAATATGTCAGGAGAGTAAACATTTTTGTAGCTTTGGCATCAAAATGACCACTTCAAGGCAAAGGTGAAAAAAAGTAGGCAGTAAAACTATAAGTAAACTGTTACTGGGCTATCAAATATGTAAAAGAGTGAGCATTTTTTTGTTTTTCCCATAGTGGCTGTTGAAGTCCTACACAGAAATGTGTATTTTAGTCTGTAAAAGTCAGGGAAATAATAGGGAATTTGATATTTGGCTTAGAGTGGGAACCCTGGTAAAATAAGTCACAATATATTATCAGATGTAAACAACAACAACATATTCAAAATAAGCAATTTTGAAAGGTGAAGTAAAAAGTGTGGGAGCACTTCAGCAGAATTGCACTCCAAAAGCTCAGAGCGACTGTAGAGAAATCTCTCTGTCCTTTAGTTTTTAGTTTGTAGTAAAGAAGATAAGAGTCAATGGAGCAGAGTGGCAGAGAAAGGCATGTAAGGGGTAACTAAATAACAAACAATAGAAGAAGCCAATGAATGCACAGCTGTGCACAATCATGTTAAACTCTTTCATTCAAACTAATTCATGTATTCTAAATGTCCATTTTTCCTGTGATTAAAAAAGATTCAGAATCACTACTGCAGTTTTCAGTGATGCCTGATTTTATGCAATTAATTATAATGTGCTGATTTGCCGCTCACATGGCACTACTGTGACTTAGTGGTTAGCACTGTTGCTTCACAGCAAGAAGATTGCTGTATTAAGTCCTGGCTGGGCCAGAAGGCATTTCCATGTGGAGTTTGCATGTTCTTCTCGTGCACGGGTTTCCTGCTTGGTGCTTAATGTTGAGCATGATGTTTGCCATTATACATGGGAACATTACATTATAACATTCCCAAGTAAATTGCTGTCTTTAGTAAAGTGAACTTTACACCAGTTCTCAACATGCTCCTCGGCAAAGTTTATTCAAGCCTTATGAGAGGTTTGGGCACTGCAGGGTTTGTTCAGAGATGAACCGGTGAACAATTCCAGCTACAGTGATCAGCTGATTGCCCACTGTGATTCTTCACATTACAATGTCCTGCCGTGCATTTATCTTATGAGAACGACCAGAATTTGGGGGAAAATGAATGAGTTAGAGTTTGTAAAGATTAAATTGTAGAAATCACACATTTGGAACGATCAGATTCTCTTCATATGGTGATATTGTACTTTTTGTCATCTTTATCTGGAATCAACTATTGGAGGTTGCAGTCATTTTACAGCACCTCACAATTTTTTTTGTTAAGTCATTTTAATAATAATAATAATAATAATAATAATAATAATTCTTCTACTACTACTACTAATAATAATTATTTTGGTCCCACTTTATATTAAGTGTCGCTTATACCTGTGAATTTACATGGTAATTAGATGTGTAAGTAGTATGTAACTACAGTGTATGTACACATTGGTACATAGTATTTACTTGTATAATACTGGTGTAACTACACTCATGTAACAACCCACTGAATAGTATTTGTAAGTACAAATGTGTAACAGGACATTGGTAACAACACTAGGAAAGTTCACATCTGTAACAAGAGTTATGTAAGTGCATTGTGTAACAACAATATGTACTTGCAGATGTTTTCTCACTTCCACACCTGTTTGCAGATCATGTACTTGTGAACACTGTATGGCAGAACTAATGCTGCATTAGAAGGTTTCACCTTGTGATACCAGTGTACTTACATGGTAACTCCACAGGAACTGTCCACTCAATATAAAGTGTAAAATGGTCACAAATTACTGTGTAACTTGTAGAAATATCTTCTATGCAACACTTTAATAACAGTGTAGTTACATGGTATCTCCACAGGAACGGTCCACAATATAAAGTGTTAAATAAAATTTATATTCGTTTAGTCCTAGTCCCTTTATTAATCTGGGGTCGCCACAGCGGAATGAACCGCCAACTTATCCAGCATATGTTTTACATGTATTGCCCTTCCAGCTGCAACCCATCTAAGCTAAAAAGAAAATGAATGAATGAATGAACAGTAATTTGTGACCATTTTACACTTTATATTGAGTGGACAGTTCCTATGGATTTACCATGTAAGTAAACTGGTATCACAAGGTGAAACCTTCTAATGCAGCATTAGTTCTGCCATACAGTGTTCACAAGTACATGATCTGCAACTAGGTGTGAAAGTGGGAAAACATCTGCAAGTACATATTGTTGTTACACAATGCACTTACATAACTCTTGTTACAGATGTGTACTTTCCTAGTGTTGTTACCAATGTCCTGTTACACATTTGAACTTACACATACTAGTCAGTGGGTTGTTACATGAGTGTAGTTACACTAGTATTACACAAGTAAATACTATGTACCCGTGTGTACATACACTGTAGTTACATAATATTTACACATCTAATTACCATGTAAGTTCACAGGTATAAGCGACACTTAATATAAAGTGGGACTGTATTTTTAAGGAGGGTTGTGAAGTCTTGCAGTGTAGGTAGATCATGCATATCATCAGCATATGGAGATCATGTGTTTAAAAATGGAAAAAAAACTGTGGAGGCAGGAAAAAACGCTCATCCACCAAACAATGCTGACCTGTGAGGTTGAGTTTGTTCTTTTCTATTTATTCACCCCTTTCCTTTTTTATTGCATGGAATGTTTTTCCCCCAGAAATGAGCATATGGAGCTCTACGGCATTAGTCATGTTGCACATCCCCTCCTCTGCTCCCATTCCATGAAATTAAATTGCATATAACACGACTCGCAAAATGGGCAGTGAAAAACAAGCTTTAAAGTTTAAAGAAAAAGCCAGCTGTGCAGGAGTTCATTGAAATTCCTTTATTTTATATTGAAAACACTGAGCTGTAAAGCACCTCCTGCAGGCTGTGTGATGAATTCTGAGCATAATATTACAGGTGTACACAGTGGGCCGCAGCGGAGCACCCCTACTAATGTGGGCAACCTGTGGAAACCATGGAGACGGCTGGCATTATGCTAATGTGATCTTATCAAATGCATCACCCTTCAAAGTGAGCATTCAGGCAGAAGTGGGAGCCGACAAGTGGACGGACATTGCAGTTGACGACTTCTCTTTCACTCGGCAATGTCTTCTAGGAGGTACAAAACCACTGGTTACTTTGAATTCTCTTGACTTCAAATCTGGATTTCCTGCTTTGTTTCTGTGTATGTTTAGGTCCAGTGACCCCCATCCCACAAACGTGCCACATGGAGCACTTCCAGTGTTTGTATCTTTTCGAGTGTATACCACTGAGTTGGCACTGTGACGGTGAGGTGGACTGTCTGGACCACTCGGATGAGGAGAAGTGTGCCAGTGTGCTTCCTGGCACTGTGCCTCCTCAAACCGGGTGCGAGACAGGCGAATATCAGTGCACGGACAGCAGCTGTATTCCTGCGCTACTACGGTGCGATGCGGTTTTAGACTGTCCAGATGGAGAAGATGAATATGGATGCCGTAAGACCCTAAGCACAAATCTGTTTAAAATACATAGATGTGCATCATTGCTGTAAAACAAGCAGATGATCACCCTCTCTCTCTCTGTTTTTGTAGCTGTGAAGACATGTGATGATGGAGAACTTGTGTGTGAGGCGACAGCAGACTGTGTGGCGTACCAAAATCGATGTGATGATATTGTTGACTGTCCTCCGTTTAACTCTGATGAGTCCAGCTGCTTTGGTAACACAAACACAATCATTCGTCACACTTTTATATTTAAAGAAGTCCTATTATTCTGGTTTTTATCATTTGCTGAGTTTTTGCTGAGTTTTTGCTAACTTGAAACTATTTTAGGATACTATGTGTTAAGCGTCTGCTTATGAAGTGGTTTGCTTTTTGACTTTGACTGAAAGAATAATTAATAAGTTTTAATATTTGTATTTGCGACATAAGTACATTATTGTAATTGTGTTTAACAAAAATTGTGACATGATCCTGCAGAAATCTTTCTAATATACTAATACATTATTCAGGATTTCATTATACAGGATCCTTTGATAATACATAGAAAGTTTAAAAGATGATTATTAATTTGAAATGTATTTTAAAATGACAATAGGTTAGTGTAAAAGACATGGGGCCAGTTGCATAAACAACCACAGTGTTAAGACAGGCTTATGTTAGTCAAATGGTAATCAACCTTGCTTTTGGATTCAATTAAGAATCAACCTTTTTGGTAAAGGACTTTAAATAGAAACGTTATCATCTGTCTTAAAAAAAAGTACATTTCTTCATCGGGTTTAACCCTGGCATCCTGGCCAGATCTGCCCATTGGCCTCTGTCCGTCATGGCCTCCTAACATCCCCATATAATAATTGGCTTTATCAATCTGTCTCCTCTCCACTGTGTGTGGTGTGCGGTTTGGCACAATATGGCTGTCGTCGTGTCATGCAGGTAGATGCTGCACACTGGTGGTGGATGGGGAGATCCCCATATTGTGTAAAGCGCTTTGAGTGTCTAGAAAAGCGCTAAATAAATGTAAGGAATTATTATTATTATTATTATTATTATTATTATTATTATTATTATTCATTCATTCATTTTCTTTTCGGCTTAGTCCCTTTATTATTATTATTATTATTATTATTATTATTATTATTATTATTATTAAATTGGTGTCAACTTTTAGAGACTGATCTAAGATTATGCAAGTTCAGCCCCTGATGTCTCACCTTTTCCAGAGCTGAAGTAATCTTTTAAAACGTTTAGAATGTGTTTCCTGTCACTTTAGATCAATTAAATACATCTTTGCTGTATACAAAAACATATTTTTTAGATTTCAAGTATTTATTTAGGATTTCATTATAATTGTGAGTTGATACTAATCTGACCAGAAAAATTATAGTGCTCCTTCAGGGATTTTAAGACCACGTGAAAGACGATAGGTAGAAAAAGATATAGAGAAAATAGATGGAAATAGACTAAATGAAGGGTTCAGTTTATAGCTTAACAATTTATGAACAACATAAAGCCCATCAAGTGAAGTTACATAATATATTACTTCTCGTTAAGGGAGTGCTTTCTTCCTGCAGTCATCTGATTAAAGCAGCTCAGGCCAGGAGCACTGTGGGGGTGAAGGACACGCCATTAATGGAGACTTTCTTGTTAAGGGTTGCCCCTAAATGAGCTGAAACCTGCACCCTTTAACTTCTAGATCATAAGTTTAACCACAATGCAACCATCACTGGATCTGTGTTAATAGTGGGAAACGAGATTGTTACTTTTTTTTTATTATGTCATTGTTATATGTGAATGTGTTCTGTTTTTCAGAGTGTCCCTCTGGATATTGTCTCAATGAAGGCAGATGTGTTGTAAAGGAAAATGGACCAGTGTGCTTGTAAGTTGTCCAAGTATAATAATATACACACACACTCAAATAGTGGATTTCTATGTTTTATGGGGACTTTCCATAAATGTATTTTTATGTTCTTTTTGTAACTGTATTTTGTGTTCCCTACACTTAAAGGCCAAATTACACTTTTTTATGTATTATGAATTTTATATATTAAATATATTCCATGTAATAATGTACACACACTAGACACTAGACTACTGTACTAGAAAGATGCCATTTGACAGTGTCTTTTCAGTTGTTTAAACTACATTGTTGATTACTCTAATCTTTTGTTTTTTGCTGCTTCAGTATTTACTATCTTTAACATCATTTGATCTTTTGTCAGACACTTGTATCGGACAAAATAGATGTATGTACTTAAAAAAAGAAATATATACTTAAACTGAAAATAATAATGTGTTACAATGTACTTATTGTGTAAATACGGGTATTTTTACATTGTACTTATTCATTCATTCATTTTCTTTTCGGCTTAGTCCCTTTATTAATCCGGGGTCGCCACAGCGGAATGAACCGCCAACCTATCCAGCATTTGCTTTACGCAGTGGATGCCCTTCCAGCCACAACCCATCTCTGGGAAACACATCCATACATTCTCATTCACACACATACACTACAGACAATTTAGCTTACCCAATTCACCTGTACCACATGTCTTTGGACTGTGGGGGAAACCGGAGCACCTGGAGGTAACCCACGCAACCACGGAGAGAACATGCAAACTCCACACAGAAATGCCAACTGAACCAGCCAGGGATCGAACCAGCGACCTTCTTGCTGTGAGGCGAACGTGCTAACTACTAGGCCACCGTGGCGCCCACATTGTACTTACGCTTGATTAAATACCTGCATTTAATTATTTTGTGTAGTTACATTGGTAATTACACTTTTGACCATCCCTTACACCTTAACCCACTCTTAAACCAACCCATCTCACCAAACTCATCCCTAACCCTACATGTATCCAATACACTATGAACACAGTAAGTACATTGTATTTATTTTTTGACGCAAGTACATTGTAGTTAAGGCCACCTAATACAAAGTGGGACCGAATTTTTTTTTAAGTATATCAGTCGTTGCAGCTATTATTATAATATGAGTGTGACGTGCTGTGAAGCGGCTTCCTGGGCCAAGCACTATATCAAACTTTATGGGGAAACTCAAGAAGTTGTGTGTGTATATATGTGTGTGTGCCTATTATCAGATGGCCAGAAAGTGATGTATATTTTACAAATTGTTAAAATATTGGTGTCTTGAGATGCAGCATATCCTGGGACTGTTGTGTACACAATGATTTTACATAAAATTCACTTTAATGTGTGACGTGACTAAAAAGTGGTCATAAATGAATATTTTCTCAATTCAAATGAGCAGCGGCTTGGACCTGGAAACAGTATTTTTTATACATCACTGATACATCACGACTATACAAGCAGATACTGCAACAACAAATGTCATAATAGTATATATTGCATTGGTTGCAATTTTAAAATGGTACAAGAGTTGTTTTCCTTTGTCGGTCATCATTTATATAACTTAATACATCATTAATAATAATTCAGCGCACAAGTACAAACAGTTAATAAAATAAATAACAGAAAATATCTGCGCAAAGCAACAAATTAAGTTTTATCTTAAAATGTGTTCGTCTTGTACACATGCTTAACAGCACAGCATTTGATCTATTACAGATTGTAATGCATTTTTGTTCAATGTATTGGTTTCCTATAAAAGGGTTTGCAATAAGCTTTAGTGATAAAATGTTTCAAAATCCCCACCTTCACCTGTCGGTCACGGTCAGACAGGCGACAAGACCCTGCTGGAGATCTTAGCATTGAATTATTCATGCCATCCTTCTGTGCCAGTGGAATATCTCATTGAAAAAGTATCAGCGCTCAGGCTCTCAGTTTAAACATGCACTTTTCGGTGGGACTGCCAGAGCATGCTTTGTGTAATTGCACTCCGACCTGTGCCAAGAAACACAATCTTTCTCCATTTAAATTAACCCCTGAAAGCCTCAAATAGTTCCTCTCTCCTCGTCTTTCTCTTTGAAATGGTATGTATCATCGTTAATAAATTACGTGAATTTGCTTGCATCTCCCGTTCATAGACACTGGAATAGCTTGAAGACATTCTTTACGTGAACAGATCTTCCCCACTGTCAAGAAAACACTGGCAGAAAGTGAAAGAAAGGAAGGGACAAAAGAGCCAGTTTATGTCTTTTTCTCATTAGAGAAGCTGATGCCGAAGTTAAGCTTTGTGTGGAAGTCTCCAAGCTAATTTTCATGCAATTGTTTATTTATTTCACTTCTGGAAAGCTGAGGAGCCAGCATTCCCTTTTGAATTACCTCTGCTATTCAAAGCGTGCTTGTGCAATAATGATGTTTTCCTCTGTCTTTCAGTTGTCCATCACAATGGGCTGGTAATCGTTGTCATATCAAAGAACAAGTATTCACTCCCACGCCACCTGTGATTGCCGATAGTAAACTAGGTAATGGGAATGCACATGCAGTTATTTGAATGTAAATGTGGCGTTTTCCACGCAGACGAGCAACAGTTATAGATGTGTGATTGTGAAATCTGCAGCTGTCAGTGTTGGATTAAGTGCAGCAGTGATTCTGGTGGTGATCGCAACGGGAATCGTTTTGTTCTGGTTATTTCAAAAGAGGCATTCGCTAAAGTAAGTCCTTTTACATTCAGAGTAACTCCATGTAATCAGAACGTGTCCATGATTTTGACTGCGTTGTTCTTGATCAAACAGAGACTCCAGTCTTATCGATAACCAAGAGTTGGATGGCTCAATTTATGACTTGCAGAAAAAGGTCAGTCCAATATGCTTCAACACTATATCACAATTTCACAGCTGACGTCAATTGTGTGTTTGGTTATTAATAGGGGAATCTCATTTTCTTAGCCATGTTTCTTTGTTGCATTTATCTTTTCAATCTCACCACACTGAAAAAAGTTAAACTGTTGTGTCTTTCATTCAAAGTAATTTTTGAAGTGAAGTGAAAATGATTGTTTATGATTATAATTTGATTGTAATAGTTTTATTCAATATGTCTTAAAGCAAAAAATAATAATAATAATAATTAAATAAAATACCCAACGAAAAATTAAAAGCATTCGTTTCTCTCAAAATAGTATTTTTACTTTAAACCAGCAGTTTTTATGTCATGTGACCACATGGCTTGACTACAGGTAGTGTTTTACCATCTGCCATTACTTGATTCAAATGTTCATTCATTCATTTATTTTCCTTGGGGCTAGTCCCTTTATTCATCAGGGGTTGCCACAGTGGAATGAACCGCCAACTTATCCAGCATATGTTTTACACGGGATGCCCTTCCAACAGCAACCCAGTACTAGGAAACATCCGTAAACTCTTATATTATCTTATATACTCATAAAACACGGCCAATTTAGTTTATTTAATTGTCCTCATGTCTCCTCGTGTATCGCATGTCTTTGGACTGTGGGGAAAACCCACACAAACACGAGAGAACATGCAAACTCCACACAGAAATGCCAAACTGACCCTGACTCGAACCAGCGACCTTCTTGCTGTGAGGCGATAGTGCTAACCACTGAGCCACTGTGTCACCTTGATTCTATTGTGCAGTTTCGAATTTTTTTTCCAAAATAAATATTTATCTTGAACTATTCATTTGTAGTTTATAATAGCAAAATATTGAGTGGATGTATTTTTTTTCCATTGGGCAGAATGAATATTTTGATAAATATTAAATAATATTCTTAATTTTAACCAAGTCAAAACTATAATTAGATGAAAATTAATAAATTTTCGGTAACAAATGACAGTACTTCTTTGGTTGATCCAAAGCTAAATTATACTTGGATGTAAGGGTGTAACAGTGTGAGTCTGGAAACAGAGGTGAGGATGCAAATGCAGCTTTATTTTGGGATGGTCATACAGGCAAGGTCAAAACTGGAACAGATTGGAGCATGAAGGTCATTCAGAGAGTGATGGATATAAACAGGCGAATGGTCAGGACAAGTGGAAAAACAACAAACGGTAAACAAAACACAGGGACAAAAACAGATGGCTAGACAAGGAAAATGCTTTGAATTGCTCACATAAAGCTAACAAGACTCAGCAAAGTGTGTGTGAGTAAGGTATATTTATAGCCCTGGTAACCAGTGCATATGAGCTTCAGCTGTGTGGTTGCAATCAATAGTGGTCTGGAAGTGGTGTGTGTGAGGTGCATGAGGGGATATGTAGTCCAGTTCAGTGGCAGACGCGTAGTAGCGTGAATATTTATGAGTGTTCTCCAACAATCTGCAAGGCTAGATAGCTGGTTATCGTGACAAAGGGTAAAAACTATGTTTTTCTCAAATTGGCTACACTGTACCCAAGTTTAAAAATAAAAAATAAAGATTAGGGGTCTCTATAGTCAAATAATTTTACTTTGTGTTTTTTTCTTGATCAAAATAAATATTTTTGATTTAGACTGAAATAAATGTTAAAGTTTGAACTAAAGTTAGATTATAGTTTAAGAAAAACAAAAAAAATTTAACTGTAACTTTTTTTTTTTTTTTTGATGGTTCAAAGTATAATTTTTTCAATTTAGGCTCTCTTTTTACTCCCGCTCTGTCTCGTGTTTTTACTCACTGCCTTTTTTCCTCTTTGAAGGGAACCGTGTTATTTGGTAATTTGAACCACTCTGCAGGTGTGAGAGGGGGCTCTGTTACACCGCTGATAGGAAATATTGACCCGCGATCCTAACTTTGTGTGTTTGTGTTGGTGCAAACTTGTGTGGGTTTGACACTCAGTGCTGAACTGGCTGTATTTTACATGTGGCATGCAGCATTTTTTACTCTTCTTTGCAGCGTGGGTGAAGTTTTTAGTGAAGCCTGGCATATTTGAATGGATAACTGAGTTTTCTTCACATTTCGCTCAATTACGCATTAATGCCAATGAGCTGTGTCAAAAATGTAACGCAACAGGAGCTTTAGCTTTTCAAAACAATGACTGTTTTTATGATTGTTTGCATTTCTCATTCATTGCACTGATTTAATGGAATACAAATGTACTTTGCTTTATAATTGGGCTGTGAAAGATGCTACATTCTTCATTACAGTTTTATCGTTGTTTTTGTATAGCTCACATTATTGATTTCAAAAACAAAACTCTGTAATTCTTCTTTCAGGAGTCGTTCAGGGACATTAGAGCCAGGAGGTCTGTACGTCCCCAGTTAAATATCAGTGTTTACCCATGGAGTGAAGATCCAAAGGTACTAAACAGTTGTGCGATCAGTTTTTTTTTCTGATTTCTTTTAAATTATTTTGGCTTTGTAATGCAAACATCATACACCAAAAATATTTTATCTTTATTTGCTGTCACAAATTTAGTTTTACTTGTAACGAAAGTTAAACGTTTGTGCATAAGGGCAAAAATTAAACACATTAGGCACAAATCCATTTAGGCAGAATCTTGCATGAGTATTGGCTTTTATTCAGTTGCCAAATGTAGAGCATTTTCACTAATTCACAATTTTAAAAAATTTAACACTTCAGGCAAATGTGATTAGAATTAAGCTGTTATGAATATATTTAGTTTGTATGTATTTGCTTTTACACTTATTTATACAAGTTTCTTTCTTTCTTTTTTATTTTAAACTGACTTTCCATAAGTAATCAAAATCAATGTTGTTTATAATCACAAGTTATCGAGTTATCCAAGACAATTATTAGTATAAGTTTTTAAAGAGCCCCTATTTACGTTAAAAAGGGTCATATTTTGGTCTTGGGGGTCTCCAACAACAGGCTCATATGCATGCATGGTCAAAAAACACTTTCATTGTCTTATAATTGGCATTTATTTTTACCTCGTTATCCCAGCGACTCCTATATGAATCGTTCAGCGATTCATTTGTTCCAAAACCCCTCCTTAGCGCGATGCTAAACTGTGCTGATTGGACCGATGTCCCAGTCTGTTGCTATTGGTCGACATCATTCAGCGCGAGAGAATGCCCACCACGGCTTATCAGTATTGAAGTAGTCATAGTGTGTGTGTGTGTGAGCATATCTGCTTACACTCGTTTTTTCCGGGAGTCGCCCGTATTTCAGATACCTCACCCCTGAATCTAACCCCCCGGTCTCCCAGCACATTGCTCTATTCTTAACTATAAGTAAAAACAACGACACACATTCAGTATTAGTGCACACAGCGGCAAAAGCGGAACCATTATGAAACAGGGCCGCCGCACGTGTGTGAGAGCTGATGTAGCCATAGCGACAAACAGCAGTGGAACACGAGCTCACAAACGCATTTTAATCCGTAAACAAAGCGACACGCGTCGCGTTTACAACATGCTTTTAGACGTGATATGAGAATACAAGTTAACCAGAGACACTACAAGCGGTTAAAAGTTACAAAACACAATTAAATGCATCATTTACAAGCTGGAGAAAACAATGATGCAACTGATTTAATCGCACACACTCACTTGTTGGATAGCAGGCCAGGGAAATGTCCTGCTGTTCCCTATGGCTAGTCCGTCCCTGCATACATCAAGTCTTTTCTGATCCTTTAATAAACGATTGACGAATCCTCCGTTGTAAGCTTATAGATTTCAAAAGCACTCCTCAGAGGGAACATGCTCGTCTGTGGTTCATTTGCACACTTCCTATAATATCCAGCTGAGCACAGTGCTCTTCTCTGTGTTGCCAGATGTAGCTGACTCATTCCAATCCAAACCCTATCTAAAAGGTTTTTACCTGCACAATCAAATTCAAAACCGCCCAATATGACAACCTTTGCTCGCCGCTGTGGTTTGTGGGCGGGGTTAGTGGTTTCGAATCTCCCGGGCTGCATGCGCACAAATGGGCGGGGCTTATGTTTCATGTTCACGTCATGCCGAAACGGCTAAAGACTCGTAAGCACGTCGACTCTTTTATGGATGAATCAATAGTTTTAAACACTGTGCACTTTCACATTTAAGCCTTAGCTGGACATTTCACTTCACTTAGAGCTGTGTTGCACACTGCATGCAAGCTCATTTTCAAAAACCCATAATATGGGCTCTTTATCATAAAAATCAGTAGCATTATATAAGCAAACAGAAGTTTAAAGCTGAAAGTTTAAGACTTTGAATGATTTTTTCAGTTACTCTTTACTTAAGGTTTCATCAATCTTCATTGGTCTATTTACTAACGTAAATAATGACCAATGCATTTATTACAGCATTTATTTCTGTAATGTTAATGTTAACTAATGAAAATACAGTTGTTCATTGTTAGTTCTTGTTAACTTACTGTACAGTTAATTCACAAATGTTATTACATGGGTCTTTGAAATACTTGATTCGGATTGGTCAATCACAACATTCCATGGTATGTTATTCTCAGATAACAACCACTGAAATTAATAACTCATCCAATACTAATGTTCTTGACCGTTATGAATACATTCATATTTATATTATTATACATTCATATTTATTAAATGTACATATTTATATTATTATCTGTCTGTTTCTGTAGGCTGCATTCAGTCCATTCATATTTGCAAGATTTTTGGAAAATATGAAGTTTGTCAGGTTTTATTCTGCAAGAACCACCTAGATGTACATGCAGAATTTTAGATTCTAATAATGCTGAGCTATTGTTAATGAATGTGGTCGTAAGTGTTGTTTATTCTTAGTTCATGTTAGTACATACATTATCTAATCTTAAGGAAAAGTGTATCCAATTTTTGATAGTTATGATTTTTTTTTTTAAGTTTTAGAAGTTCAAACATTTTTTAATTAATTAAAATATTTATATATTGTCTGTTCAGTTTCAAAAACAAAACAAAAAACTATTTACTTTTTAAAGACATGTTGATGTATAATGTACAATGCAACCTGTTTTATGACTCAATATACTATTGTTTGTAATATTTAAACTTGAAAATAAGCTACCAAAGAAACAGCAACCAACAAATCCAAATGTCTGTCATAATAATGGCATGCATTTGCAGGCCACTCTTTAAAATGTCTCAGAAATACTCTGCGAGAAAGGACTGTAAGGATAATCAGTGCTTTTCATGTGTTCATTTGGGCCTGCCTTTGCTCGTGTGTGATATTCAGGTCTCCAGCTCAAAGGAAAGCAAGCTGTCTTTCTGCAATCCTCTCTACAAGAGCTCAAACAGCTCTGAAGCCTGAAGAAAACACAGACACACAAACACTGGCTGTCCCGTCCCTAAAGGTTTAGTGTGCTTTCCACTTCATTTGAGCTTCCTCAACAACATGGCTGTGCTTGCTTAAGGTTTAGAGGCTGATTTTTTTTTTTTTTTTTTTAACACAAACTCATGAGAGAGAAAATGTGACCACAAACAAGTTACAATTAAGCAAAATGAAGCAGTTAAACTACATCGGTCCTAAAAAGATAGATTTACTTATAAGAATCGGTGACATGTAACACGTTCCATATGTTGTAAAGTCTCTCCAAGGGACTGAAATTAAATTTCCAACTCCTTATTTTACAAGAGCCAACACTTTATGTTAGTGCTTGTTTTAACATGATGAGCTCTGCTGATAGAAGCCTGCATTTGTTCAACAGTTTAAGTAACATTGATATACAGTACAGCCCTGGCCAAAACAAATGTTTTTTTTGTTTGTTTTATTAAATTTACTAAACAACGACTCTGAGAAAAAGAAAGACTTTTGAAAAAACATAACTTTATTAGATTGAAGTCTTTAGGATGAGCACAATTTAACATTAATGCCAAAAGATTTATCAAAAGTAGTCTGGACCCCGAGCGCCATTTCGAAGATTGTTTTGCTTTCATAGCATGCTCTCCTTCAAAATCTCTGTGGTTTAGAGAATATTGTATTTTCATTACTTCAAATGTGCTTTCGATCACCACTTGGTCTCATTTCAGTTTCCAGCTGACCACATTTTGACAGTTGATAAAATTGAAAGCTATAATGATACAAAAACATGAACAAAGACAAGTGAAGTAGTTGACTGTGCAGTTGCAGTGTTTCAAGTGAAAATGAAAATTCCCCTCAGTACCGGAGCAGTGTAGCAAAAGCTGTAAGGAGATGAACTTTAGTGACATGTGAAATGTTTTTAGTATTGCAAACCTTCAAACTGTGTAGTTTGTAATCCTGCATTTTTCCCCCAAGTAAAAACAAATGCTGTGACGATTTATAATAGCACAAAAGTGATGTACAATGAAACACGATGAAATGCAGATGAATTATCCAAGAAATGTGTCATTGTTCAGACTGTTGCACTGTATTTGATGGTGGTTTTAGAATTATGCGTCCATTAAAAACATACAAAGGGGATTTCTGAAATGTGCTACACATTATATGAGCGACAATAGGATCCCCTCATTATGTTTTCTCTGGAGAAGCCATCCCAGTATCACTAAGAAATATGTTATTGAACTTTTGTACACAACTACTAAACATTTACCATAGAAACATAAATCACAGTGTCCAAAACCAGGGCCCATAACCACACTGAGCGGGACAAGTGTCAGAAGCATCAGTTTAACATCTGTTTAACAATGAATGACAGGAGTAAGATTTAACTACCCGAATCTTTAATATAGCACAGCTTTTTTACCATAGAGATGTTAAATAACACAATAGTGATACTGTGACATTTTCTCCATAATTCTTGTCATTAACATGGCATCATTTATGCGATTTATGTAATTTTGCACTGAATGTATTGCGATGAGGATTGTTTAGCTTTTTTACTTGAACACTTTTACTAGATAAAACTTTTTTAATTTTAATGAAATATGTTTGATGTTTTTATTATATGAAGAGAACACAATTATGATGCTAAAAGTGTCTCTCATTGGATTTTGCTGTTTTGCGGCATGTTCATTGTTGACATCAACTTAAAGGGATAGTTCACCCAATAATGAAAGTTTACTCACTATTTACTAACCCCAAGTGGGCCCAAACCTTTATGAATTTCCCTATTCTGTTAAGATATTTTGGAGAATGTTGAAAACCTGTAACTAGAGATGCGCGGATGGGCTTTTATTTCATCCGCAACCGCATCACAAAACTCATCATCCATCCGCACCAACATTTTTGACCAATTTTTAAGTCCGCACCCGCCCGCCATCTGCTGATTGGGCTCTTTATTTGAATGGCTTATTCCTTTTTATTATTAAATGAATGTTTCTTTATTGATTATTAGAGAATAGAGAATGACTTTAATGTAGACATGTAGTTAATCCAAACGTGCAAGCCAAATCCAGCATTAATTGACGACGCTTTGAAGTGACGCTAAACGATACGAGGACGTGTCTTTTCACTTGATTTAATTAATAAGAGAAACTCAAACAAGTTTGTGACAAGAGAAGGGTGAGTAAATGGTGACAGAATATTCAGTTTTGGATGAACAATCCCTTCAATTTACAGTTTTCTCCAGATAAAACAACAATTTCCTGTGTCCTTCTGTAAAACTACATATTTTTCTTGATTTGTTTTGTTATTTTAATCATGATGACAGTGTAACATTAGTGAAACACGCGCTGATATACATATGTATGTAGACAGCTGGGGCTTTTCATAATAACATTGTGCGAGGCAGGAAATTAACATTTTCTTGAAGACAGTGAAAACATTTAACCAGTGCTGCTGCTGAGGTGTAAAAACTAATAGAAGAAGACAGTATAATATTTATCAAACATACACACACACTCTCTCTCTCTCATTTGCACAGAGGTGTTTCATTATTGCGCTTAAATGCACAGTCAGTTCATCTGAATCTCAGCGGAATAAAAGATATGCAGCAAGCAGAATCTAGTCTATTCATCAATTGGGCACTTTCATTTTATTGTCTTTCTTTATCTCTCCGTCTCTCTCACTGCTTCAGAGTCTTGGCTTTTTAACTCTGACATTGAAAACAGAAGAAAAGATTGTATTTTTTTAGAACTGCTAATATCTACGTGCCTTTTAACTAAAATGAAACTAATATGCTGTGTGGGTGTTGGTTGCATTATGATACTGAAAGAGACTTCTGGTGGTACAATGGAAGATTACACATTGAATATAATGTTAATTCAGATGATTTATTATTAATTTAGGCTAACCGTACGTTCTAAAAGCCCCAGCCCTATAGTTCTAAAAGCAAAAAAAACATACAATTATTTTTATGTATTGTTGTTTCCAATTGAGAACATTTCCAAAGGGAGATGATTATGTCAAATTTATCTAATGTGGACTATTTTCCCGAAACGATTGCCAAACATGCTCGCACAGTGTTTCAGTGATGAAAAAAGACTTAAGCTTTCTGTCAAATAAACTATTAACAAGTGGAAGCCTCGGGTTAGCATCTGACAGGATAATTATTTTTCCTCTCCCCAAGTGGCAACAGATAGCAATATTTTATCTTTAAATACATGTTTACAATTGAGCACAAGTCAGATTATCTCTTTAAAATGTACTCAATCAACTGCACATAAATAATTCGAAGAAATCAAACGACTTCCTTTTTTTAAATGTTGTTTATTTTATGTTTTAAATAATTGAGTCTAACTACATGCTGGAAAGAGATCAATCGGGTTTTAATTAGCAAACTGCTTGCATTTGTAAGTGACTACAATAAAATAATGATTTTTAACAATACTACCTCAGTTGAATGATTAAAGTTGTATGTCAATATATAAATGATTATACAGTAAATATGATTGTATACAGTGTTGTGAAAAAGTGTTTGCCCCCTTACAGATTTTTTAATGAGATCCTTCATTTCAAAACTGCATAATGTGTTTACTTGTTATCTTTGACTAATATTTGCATTATTCAAAAAAACAAAAAGCGCTCTGGGGTACTTCAAATATTTGATCGGTGCTCTTTGGGTAAGGGATTCATCAAAGCAAGCAAAAAAATAAATCCAAGGCACTCGAAAGATGTGGAAAAAGCCTTTATTCACATGGCTTATTCTCAATCTCTATTCTCTAATATTTGCATTAGTTTGATGATCCGAAACATTAAAGTGACAAACTTGCAAAAATATAGGAGATCAGTAAAGGCCAAACACTTTTTCACACCACTGTATGTGCTAATTCACAGTATTACAGACAAATTACAGTATGCATGAATATATTGCGTTGTAAAAACATTCATAATAATGGCATTAATAAAACTGAAGTTTGGTAGAAGTGCTGCTGAAGTGGAGATTTATAGTTCAGTGCAGGAGAAAAAAAAATCATCACAAGAAAACCACCTTTAAAAGTGTCTATTGCAATTGAAATCAAAAGTGCAACAAAAGAAAAAAACACTTGTATTGTGTACACCAGACTAAATAAAAACCCTGAAAAGCCAAAAAACATTAAAGTCTTGACAAAAATAATTATGTTAATCTGTTAAATATTATTTGTGTTGCAATTTTATGTCTACAGATGCTTTTTTATGTCAATTTACCCAGTCGTATTTCTCTTTCGCTCTTATTTGATATCATCTGTTTTCAAACAATTCCACATGCAGCGACTTTCTACGCTGTTCTTATTAATACAGCATGTTTATACTTACCCTTTGACATATTTAGCTTACATCAGCTCAGACTTCAAAGAGGAATACTGTAGATAACATCTAAGCAACCGAATTACAGTTAAATAGGTTACCTTGCTAAACCCCTGTCCAAGGAATACCAACAGGAGGTTCTTCAGGTTTTTAGGGAGCGCTTTTACGTGTTCTGGCTCTTGATGTGACACTGTAAGGGTGTGTAAATTGGAATGCTAATGTTGTGGCTTTAGCAGTCTTCATCCTTAAATGTTTTTGCTAGGCTGCTTGTCCTGATGTGAAGGAGCAGAGGGAGCTGGTTTAGCGCTCAACCGCAGCTCACTGCCTCTCGGGCCTCTAGAGGGACTCCGCTTGGCAGACGGTGTGGAAAAGCCTGCCAGTACCATTCCCAAACATTAATGATCCCCTGTTCACCCCCTCCATTGCCTGTCTTTCCTCTAGGCTCTTTTAAGAGGAGACAGGTTTTACCAAATTTATAATGTGCTAACATCAAGGGCAATCAACACGGAGGGCAACTGAACATGACAGGCTGTCTTACTACACAATTCTCATGCATATAAATATATGTATAAAATAAGGTCAATTATGAATGAATAACATTTCTTCCAAATTTGAAACTAAAATATTGTTGAGCATTTGGTCAGAGTAATAGATGTTTTCAACAGTTGTGATTGCAAAGATGGGGTTATTGCATCAAATGTGACCCTGGCCGACAAAACCAATCCTTACCGCTGTGTGCTCTTGAGGATGTTTTCCACCTACTCTGGGATGAATTTGAGTCTTAAAAATGATTTTTGGTGGCAAATATTATTTTGATCCATATTTTTGGAAAAATGCTTTGAGGAAATGTAAAAAAAAATCAACAATACACCAAATAATCATGAATTATTGATTGTTGCTGGTTTTCCCTGTTGGGAAGAGGTAAAATATTATTATTTTTATTGTTAATCATCAGTTGGCAGCATTAAACCTTTAGATAGGCCTATGCAAAAAAACAAAACAAAAAAAAAACATATGCGGAGTTCTATGGAGTAAAACAGCTCATTGTGTGAGCATAAATACACTCACTATGTTTATGTTCTGAGAGCCGAGCTGCTGATTTTGATTTTCTCAGACATATTAAGATAAGTCTTTAGCACGTACACACACTACAAATAGAAGGCAGAAAGCTTTATTGGACTGCAACAGATGATCAACAGTAAAAACAAAAATGATAATTTTACCTCTTCAAAAGGGAAAACCAACAGAGTATGTGTATATATATATATATATATATATATATATATATATATATATATATATGTATGTATGTATATTGATATAATGTATGTCCATATAATCATATATAATAATATGCGTTGCTTTGAACTCCATATGGACAACTTTAAACGTGATTTTACAATTATTTATATTTTTGAACCCTCAGATTCCATATTTTTAGCATCTCAGTGAAATATTGTATCCTAACAAACCATTCATTCATTCATTCATTCATTTTCTTTTCGGCTTAGTCCCTTTATTAATCCGGGGTCGCCACAGCAGAATGAACCGCCAACTTATCCAGCATTTGTTTTACGCAGCGGATGCCCTTCCAGCTGCAACCCATCTCTGGGAAACATCCATACATTGTCATTCACACACATACACTATGGACAATTTAGCTTACCCAATTCACCTGTACCACATGTCTTTGGACTTGTGGGGGAAACCGGAGCACCCGGAGGAAACCCACACAACCACGGGGAGAACATGCAAACTCCACACAGAAATGCCAACTGGCCCAGCCGGGGATCGAACCAGCGACCTTCTTGCTGTGAGGCGAACGTGCTACCCACTAGGCCACCTAACAAACCATACATCGACGAAAAGCTTATTTATCAGCTTTCAGGTAATGTCTAAATCTCAATTTTAAATAGCATGTTTATGGGTTTTGTGACCCAGTGTCACAGATATTGATTTATTAACCCTTCTAAAATTAAACCATCTGTAGTTCTTTTGTTGTCTAATATGTTAAAATGCAAAGAATTTTTAATTTATTTAAAGAATGCCTTAAGTTGATCAAATGTCACATAAAAGCATTTTCTTTTCAACGGAATAGCATAGCCTACACACACAGGCTGGGGTCTTTTATAGCCTATGCTATTTCTTAAGTAGAGCCTAATTGTAATGAAATAATGTGAGAATTGTGTTAAGAATATTCTAGTTCATTTTAAAGCGGAACTCTTTTAAAACCTGTTGTGAGATAAAGTTGAGTGACATGTTTTGTCGTGTGTATGTGTGTGTGTGTGTGTGTGTGTGTGTTATAAAGCAGTGAACCGCGTTAATGAAAGCCGCGGCGGGAACGCCAGACCCGCTTCACGTCTGCGAAGCCCCTCACAAGTCAGAGTCAGGACACTATTGGTGCTACATGTGTGACGCCATCTACACCTCCTGGTTTCGTGCTGAATGCAGGCATAAGAGGCGAGCCAAACAGCACTGTTTTCTAGACGGTCTTCAACTCTGTTAGGATTTGTTTGGGTCTGTAGGAAACGCGTTATCAGGAGCGCGAGTCCCCGCATCACAGAGGCGGAGAGCGGCGGAGCGGGAATGACCAGCCGCTGACCACACTCTCTTTGCCTTTATTTCACATTCTCTTTGGCGACGACACAGCAAAAGAAACAGGACATCTGACTCAGTGGATACTATCTGCCATGGCGGGTTCAAGCACGCTCGATGTGTTTGTGGGGATTGTTCTAGTTTTGCAGGCTTTGGGAAGTGTTTTCCAGATCACCCGAGGAGAATTAACGGCGGAAGGTGAGTGCTCGTGGACCCACTGTAGCCTGCGTTAATGACAGTAGTTTGTTTTGGCGATAGGGATGTGGGGAACATCAGGTAGTCACATTGTGACCTCAAGCCATAAATAAGTTGGTTATATCTATTTTCCCCCTTTAATGACTGGCTCAACTGCACCATGGAAATTATCAGAAGTTGACTGGACACTTGAAAGCTCTGCCTATTCTTTCAGTCAGCTCACTGGAACTTTCTTCTTAACGCCTTTTATTCATTTTAGTAACAAAGTCGATGCGTTGTGCTACGCAATGAACAAGCTGTGCTGTTTTGACTGCTGTTGTTGTGATGTGCTGTTTGTATGCCAGAGGCGATGTTTATCAGCAGCTGTTTTATGAACGGTATGTGACCGTGTTATCGCTTCCTGCAGGAAGAATATGAGTGCAGGAGAAACCTGTACCTTCAGCTGCTGTTATGTTGTTTTCCTTGACTTTGCCCCAAAGCCCATAGTGTAGGCTAACCTGTTCATCACTGGAGCAGCTATAGGGTGTCTGTCATCGCCTTCTTCGGTGTCTCCGCACACTGCGCAAGGTTATATACCGTGAGACGCTGGAGCTTCTAGTAGTCTTTTTTCAAACTACACCTTATAAGAGGAAAGTACACTGCAGTAATTTAGTCCTCCTCAACTCATGCATTCCTATGGGGTTTCTTTTTTTCGACCTGTCCAAGAGCTCGTGTTCGCATTATAGCCTTTGTCTGTCGGTGTCTGGCTCTCTGTCTCTTCAGAGACCTCATATAATTAAATTATTTAACCAGTATAGCTCAAATGTAGGAGCTGTTGTTGAATGCCAGGGCTGTTTTGATACCACTTTTCTACAACATTTACTAAATAAAAAGTTAAATGAATCGAATCTGTTATATAAAAAGTTTTATTAAATCGCCTCTGATAAAAGTTTTGTTTGAAAAAATATATTTTCTCTCTCTCTCTGTGAATTAAATTAGTTCCAAAAGAAGCCAAAACCTGTGGTGTCCGCGGGTATTTGATGTAGCAAATTCCTTTTGTCACTCCTTTTGTCGGCTTTCCATTTCTTACCATTAACACAGACCTGTGTATACACACTCCTTTTGGCTTATTTCCTTTCCCTAATTCATTTTACATGGGCTTTAGATGCCCTTCCTGATACAAACGCAGTCTTTAGAGAGCACTTGCTCAATCAACCCCCAGTGCTGGGAAACTCACACAACAACTGCCAATTTGGTTTTGTCCAATTTACCAATCTCACGTGTCTTTGGATTATGGGGAACCCAGAGCACCTGGAAAAAGCCCACACGGACATGGGAAAAACATGACAATTTCATACAGAAAGGCATCCAGTACATACAATTCATGTAGACTTAGTATTTAAATACATTAGTTTCTCCTTGCATCAACAAAAGGGAATTAGTGCCCACTAATGCTTCCTTTAATTGGTCTCATAGAGAGAAGACATAAACCCAACAATCTCCTTTTTAATTTCCTGATGTTAAAATAGGACCCAAATCCCAGTGATGTAAAAAACGTAAAACATAAGTTTAAAATGTTTTTAAAACAGAGCATGTTTGTAATCTAGGCAGTAAAATCACTATATAATTCTTAACCACTAGGATCACCATGGCCACATGGTGTCAGTAAACTCTAATATGTGTTTGTGTACTGCAAACGGCATTTGTGTGAGACTCATCATTTCAGAAAGGCTTGAATAGACTCCTTACTTGGTATTTTTGACTAATGAGCTGTATTTCAGCTTCATCTGAGTCTGTCTCTGTCACTGACTGCTGTTTATCTGATGTAACACATGAGGAGAAGCAGACGCATATGTGGGAACAGTGGGCGGGGAGAAGCAGCTCATTTGCATTTAAAGCCACAGGTTACAATGTATTCAGACATCAAAATGGGAAGAATCTGGAGGCTGTAATAAATTATCTGATGAATATATTGAGCCGAAACTTTACAGACACATCCTGGAAACACAAAAGGCTTATCTTACACCGTAAAAGGGGTAAATAAGTGCCCTTTAATGGAATAAGTGCACTTTAATAGATTTGTAATTATTATTATTAAATATTTCGTACATTGAGTGCATCATTATGTCAAAACATTGACTGTCCAGCTTGGATTTAGGGTACTTCACTTGAAGGCAGTATGACATATCAGTACTCAGACTGTCTGATCAATCAAATCAGACTGCTGTGTGGAATGTGTTGTACAATGAGAGAAGTGGCCCAATGTATTTATTTTTTGATAAAGTATTCAAATTTCTGAAACAGAAACGAAACTCTGTGACCTAGTTTGTAGCCTACTTTACAGGTCTTGGCAAGAGTGGAACTACATGTGAGCTTGGAAAAAAAATCATTGCTGCATAATGTCTCTCACATGTGTACATTGAGTTTTGTGGCTGCGTGTGATTTTTGCACAATCTTTCATTTCTTATGATAGAGAAAAACAACCAAGTAGGCCGGGGGTAGAGCGATATTACATAATCTTACATGTGAATCAGCCGTGTGTAGCTTATTATAACCATTATATTCCTGCCTCACAAATCCTGGAGCTGAGTAACTTGCAAACATGTTCTGAAGAGGTCAAGTTAGCTATTCTCTGTGCTGTTATGCTAAAGCTATCATCAATGAATTTGCAACAGTTTATCTTATCTATACCTTCCACAATATTTCTTTGTGTTTTAGAGGGACATGAGGTTGTCGCTGGTTATCTGCAGGAAGTCTTTCACAAGGAGGGTTTATGAATAATAGTTGATATATAGCCCTGAAACTGCAGTGACAGATTCTCTGAAGAAAAGGGGAGATGGTGAGAATGTGGGGCCCCACAAGTCTTAAGTAGTTCATCCAATGGGTTGGGTTTAGGTTTGTATTCAGTCTGTCTTTGTCACCCCCTCCCTTTGGCTCCTCTCCTTTTCTCTCTCTGCCCTCAATTTCTTCTGAACGGTTATACTTTTTACCATTACATTGTATTTTATTTGTGAGCTTAACAATCGTGAACAAGTCTTTCTTTAGGCTAATGTTCAAATGAAGCCATATTAGTTGTATTACTAACACTCCTTGCAACACTTTAATCTATGTTTAAGTCTCAATTTATATGAAAGTTAGAGTGTTTGCTTCTTGTAATGAACCGGTTAGCATCTTGAATTACCCTGTGGAGCTTTTTAACAGTTGTAAAGGTCAAATCCGCACTGTTGTCAGTCGTTGGCACTGCACATCTGCTCTGTGAAGTCTCTAGAGTGATATTGAGGAGGTATATTATCTTATCAGAACATTGAATCCAGAGATGCTCCTGGCTATAGACCACCTCATGTCTTTGGCACTGGATTATCAATCCATTATACCTTGGCAGCAATATAAACTACATCTTGGCAGCTCAGACCCATCACACAGAGCTTCTCTAGATTTCTCTTGTTCCTTCACAGCTCATGTGAGCCGTCAGGTATAGCTTCATCTCTTCATGTGGTGGAGTTTCAGCATCTCTTGTACACATGAAGTGGCTGTCTCTCGGCTCGTGGCCCAGATAAAGCATTATTTATAGAGAGCGCTGGCCATCTGCAGTGCTGTGTCAAAAAAGACTTTATTAATAGGACTATGGAGCTGGGTGTGTTTCACTCCCATCCGATACAAGTAAATTAATAGTTTGTTTCTAAATTTGGAGAAGCGAAGTGAGAGGTCACACAGGTAGAAGAATCTCCTAACTTTTGGCTGGACACTAAATGTACATGCACACAAAAATGTGCAGAAACATTAAAGGTACAATGTACCTTTACTCAAACAAACTTAAGAAACTTGAGAAGATTTTGGACTTTTAGCAGGCCGCATGAGAAAAACAGAATGAATGATTATCGTAGGTTTCTGATCTCTTTTCCTGCCCACTTCTCAATAGAAAGTTAACATGTTAGCATATCTAATTCCCTCGGGGTCAGTTCTCCAGACTGAAACTTTCCTCTAAGAGCACTGTAGCACGGTTTAAAAATGTGCAAGCAGAAATTTTAAGCTGTGCATGACAGAACATTTTCCCCATTTCAGCTTAATATTGACAGATGCCTTGCTAATAAATAGACTTTCAGAAATTATAGCTTGGAAATTGTAACAGATTTTACACTTTTGTAGATCTCGATAAATGGTTTATGTGGTATTTGTTCTTCAAAAAGTATGAGTCTTAAGACAAAACTATGAATTTACTGTAATTATATTCCGTTACTGCTTTAACATATTTAATGCATTAATACAAGAAAAATCAGTATGAAAGTACCACATTTTTGCCACAGTACTATACATATGATTTGATAATGTTTCTGCTGTAAAACCATGGTTAATGTGCATATATTAAAGCACCTTCTAACTGGATATTTGTTGCACAGTATTGAAGCAATTGAGGTGTTGCACTGAACTAATAAATAGTACAGTGTGTGCAGCATTCAGTTGAAATTTAAGAGTAAGTTAAGCATTTTCATACTGTAAAGAATGGAAATGCCATCAGATGACGAATTGGTAGTTGTAATTCTATCAAAGTTTAGTCTGCCAGGAGACAAAAATAAAGTGCAGAAGGACCGTTTTGTTGCAGTTTGGTGCACTGAGCGTTTGCGTTAATCTGGATTTATTGAAGATTCTTATCCACCCTTAAACATCAAATACTAAATATGATTTTACTGTGTATGCACTACATTTAGCAAAGCTTGTTGAGATGACACAGAAAGGCTAGACATAAATGTCATACACAAATATTGTGGAAAAATATGGGTGGGCCAATCGGTATTCTGAAAACACTACCGGTTGGGTTTAGAGAAGGAGGAGGGTGGGTCAATTTACACAAGACAGGTAGAAGCAAGAGAAATTTGAGATCTTAAAAAGCGTACACTACCTCTGGTGGATTTGCAAAAACAAAAACTGCAAAAAACATACCTCCTGGGACGTATTTGGCTCTCTCCTGAAATGTATATAGGGGTACATAATCAGAATGAGCCTGGGTTGGACTAGTGCACAGAGGTCAAACTCAGTTCCTGGAGGGCCCCCGCTCTGCACAGTTTAGCTTCTACCCTAATTAAACACACCTGATCAAACTAATTGAGTGCCTCAGTCTTGTTTGAAACCCACAGGTTAGTGTGTTGGAGCAGGGTTGGAACTTAACTGTGCAGAGCTACATCCCTCCAGGAACTGAGGCCCCGTTTACACTAGTGCATTTTAGTTTTAAAATGGTGTTTTAGCATGAAAACGATCTGCGTCCACAGTAGCGTTTCACCCAGCATTTCTGAACACATCTCTGTACACACTACTCCACCAAAACGTATATCACGTGACCATTCGCGCACTCTGGGCGTGTACGTTCAAGTATAAACAGGAAGCATGTGTCTCGCTCGGCATTCTAAATAGGGCTTACACCGCGTGAAACTAGAGCAATTAGCAAGTGCTCGAACAATAGCATGCCTCTTACGAATATATGCTTAGTTTAACTGCACAATGGCGCCTAAAATGGACAATAGTGCAAACAACGCTCCCATTTCTGTCCATGTTGTTTACAGTGAAGGCTGGTCTGCAGTCTTCCGGTGGCTTTATAGTCATGTGATAGGGGCTTGATGAATAAGGGAAGGTTACGCAATGACCCAAAAGCCCTAATCGAGTTGCAAATCTCAGCAGCCACGCCTCCGTTTTCAAATGTCCCCGTTTTCCCACATCCACACTGAGACGAAGCAGCAGCGTTTTAGAATGAAAACGGCCTCTCCGGTGTTTCCAAAATGCTCCGTTTTCGGGGCTCAAAAACTCCGGCGTAGTGTGGACGGATGGCATAACCGTAGCAAAACTAAACGAAAACGCACTAGTGTACACAGGGCCTGATTTTGACACCCTTGGACTGGTGGGTCCAGGTCACATGTAGTCGCTATTTCATGTTTCATGTACCGTTAAACACAGTTATCCTAATGTTTTGACACAGGATAGCAATGTATGAGGATAGTATGAAGTAACATTTCGTCACCTTAGAATTATAAAGTTCTATCTGACATTTTTGTCAAAATTGAGGTATTGACATATTCTTATTAATTGACAACTTATTTACATTATGGGATGTTTTTCTATAAGTTGTTAACATTTTAACACTTTTTATTTAAAAAAACAAATGTTACACACGTACTGTTTGCTATGGGATGCAAAAACTTTGAAACTCAATATCTCATAATCATTCAGAACACATATAGAACCTTATAATTCCAAGGTGACGATGTATCTTTAGAAACACTGTGAGTGTGAACAGCACATAGCAGGACCATATGGGTCTAAACTTAGAAAGATCTGCTGCATCACACGACTAAGAATGTGCCAACATTTTCAAATTCCTCCCATTTTTACAATCCCCACTACAGCACAGAAACAGCATTTTTACATTTTTCCACTTGGGAGAGCATCTTCAAAAAGCTTGGTTTTGGCAGGACAAAAACACTGTCTCATTGTGTATGGAAGGCCAAAACATTGGGAGAAAGATGGATTTCTGGATTAGCTTAAATATAGCCTCAGTCTCCCTCAAGTCCAGCACTGTAGAATAGGAAAGATCTTTGCAAAATGACCATGTTTCTATAGGAGGGTCAGCTAGTTTGACTGTCAGCTGTGATCCTGCAATGTCGTTTTACACTGTCAGAAAGCTGGCCAGAACTTTAGGTCATTTTTGACGAGCTCCAGTTATTTTACTGTCCAATAAATCTGGTTTGGATTAAGTACTGGACACGAACTAGCTGACAATTTCAGACATTGAATGTTTTCCTCGAAAGGTCCAGTTATGATTCTGTTCTTGCGACCCTGTATTTTGTATATTGACAATTGCAAAATACCAAGTGTTTACTATTAGAGTTGTCCTTTAGTAACAGATAGTTGTGGTTGCTCCATCTGGACGTCATTAGAATAGCACATCCTTCCTGCATATTTTCCACCCCTCTCTTTTCTGTAAATTTTTCGCTTAACAAGACTGTCTACATCTTCATTCTCACACAACCCTGAAACTGTTTGGACGAGGCCTGTGGGTGTGACAGATATTTGTGCGTATGAGACAGTGAGGCGATGGAAGATAGCATGAGCTCATTGGATATTTTTTAGCGTGTCATTTTCCTTAACGTGGATACAAAGCCCCCTCTCTCCCTAACAAACACACACTAACACGGAGACCTCCTGGCATCAAGTAGGCATCAAGTTAACTGACCATAGCACTGATGCACAGCCTGTTTCTAATACACAGCCTGGTTCTAAGTTCATCATCCATCATAATGCCAAAAGCAGCAGCCTCCCACACACACAAACTCATGCTCACACACACACAAAAACGAGCCCTGCAGAGGCAGCCAGCGGAACCTCCATTGACCTTCATGTCTCTCAGAAGTGACTGCTGTAGGGGGAGAAGCCTCTGAGGCCGTTTGTAGGAAGATCTTGGTCAGAGAGTGGGATAGAAGCAAAGAAAGACACAGCCTGAGAAGATTGAAAGCAGCACTAAATAGTCAGATGCAGAATAAAGTGTGTAATTAGTTAGATAAAGAACGTAAAAAACTTGGCTAAGATGAGCCTGTGTATAAACTGACATACTCCCTTGTATCCTGGCAATACCCTTTTATTGTCATGTGACCTTGCATTTCAGAAGCACCTCGTATTTCAACTGCAGATGAGAAGCACGTGGGATGAGTGAAATGTAGCATTTTTCTTGCTAATCAGATGTAATATCTGCTACACCAGAGCAAATAGACCAATGTTTAAAAAGATTTGTGATTGTATATGGGTGATTTAGGCCGCCACGCTGGCGTTGTGGGTAGCACGATCGCCTCACAGCAAGAAGGTCGCTGGTTCGAGCCTCGGCTGGGTCAGTCAGGGGCATGTTCTTCCCGTGGTCGTGAGGGTTTCCTCCGGGTGCTCCGGTTTCCTCCACAGTCCAAAGACATGTGGTATACACATGTGTGAATTGGGAAGGCTAAATTGTCCGTAGTGTATGAGTGTGAATGAGTGTGTATGGATGTTTTCCAGAAATGGGTTGGGGCTGGAAGGGCATGCGCTGTGTAAAACATATGCAAACATATGGATAAGTTGGCGGTTCATTCCGCTGTGGCGACCCCAGAATAATAAAGGGACTAACCCGAAAAGAAAATGAATGAATGGGTGATTTACCAATATATAAAACCAAGGAAATCATTTAGCGGTATGTTTCCATGAATTGTTGTTCTAGCAAGTGTTTTCCAGGCATGAGATAAAGTGTATCAAATGTAAATTGAGCCAGCGGTTTAACTTATATACTTAAGGCTGTATTTTTCACATGGGTTATAGAGTTTATTTTAAATTTCAATTTTGATTTAGTTTCAGACTTAAACTGTATTTAAAACAGTTCACTCTTTTCCTCATTCACTACTCTCTTTATTAGGGCTGGGTATTGATTCAGATGTCTCCATTTGATTCTGATTTGCAGGAGCCAGATGAGCTGGGTGAATGAACTTAGGGAATGTTGTTGAATCAGAATTTGGACACCACTACAAAATGGCCGACACCCATTATCAACCCAGGCTCACTTGAAATACATACAAGTGAAGTTTCATCAACTAATTTCGAGAGGAGCACGTGATATGATTAAGCACGCCTGGCTGATCATCTGTAATCAGCAATGATCCAATCAGAACGATCCAAGCTTACTATAAATGGATCAGTTTTTCCCCTAATGCTCTACCATAGTTTTGGAAGAATCCCCCCTTCCACCCCATCTCCTCCTTTTTTCCTCCCTTTTCTAAAGGGGAGCTTTCGAGACCTATCTGATCTCGGATCCCCTTATATGCTTATTGACTGGGCGGGAGCCTTGGGCTGAAATATCTCCGAGCTCAGGGTTCTCTCCCGGGACAGCATGCCAAACCTGCTATAAACACTAAGCATATCTAAGGGCAAACACTTAAATAATCAATAAATCAATTTTATATTTTAAATAGAAATACATATCAGTGAAGCATAAAATACATTACTCCAGTTTATGTTATGTTGCACATTTCAGATGACAAATCCACTAGAGGGTGCTGTCTAGAAATATGTTACTTAGGGTACGTTTTGTTGTATGTTTTAGATCCTTCTTGTACACGTCCATGAGAATGTCAGGCTTGTTGTTCAGATCACCTAAATTAGCAAAACACAGACTCTTCCCTAATCCTAACCAATAGTGTTTTCAGAAGCAAACGTAAGAGATTTAAATAGATTTAGATTTTAGGTTTTGTGGAACCGTGCCTCGCTGGACTTGAACCCAAAGCACTCTACTTTAAAAGTACACCATAGAAAGCGAGCAACTGAGTAAACTGATCACACCAGTAAAGTTCATACGGAGATGAATAGGTGAGGCAAACGTATTCGATAACAAATTATAGATAACGTTGTTTTATGGTATTTATTTAGTGTTGTGCAAAGAACTGCATGAAAATAATCTATTATTTGCCTAAACTATGTCCCTGTAACTATCATCAGTATGAAAAGAAATATTCCTCGTAATACTGCCTCGTAACATTCATTTTAGAATCTGCATAGAAAATGTAGTCTGCAGCAAGTATTTCTTGTGTTGGAAAGCCTGTGTTGCCACTTTCCACTTGAAGTGTTTGTTAGTTTTAGTGACTTATTTATTTATTAATTCTATTTAATAAATTCTTATTAAGTTTTTAATCAAGTTTTATTCAATAAACTATTTGTTTACTCCATTTTTGGTAAACTTAAAATTTAGCTTTTCAACATATTGTATCACAAATGCAATCAATTAAATCAGAAGAAATTAGATTGTTCATAAAAGGAAATTTAATTGATTAAATTGAAATGGCTATCGTATTGAATCGTATTGAAATGGCTAAAATTGGTAAATATCTGTAAATCTGCATGTATGATTCAGATTCCTTTAGATCAGAGATGCCCAAACTAGGGCCCGCGGGCCAATGTTAGCCCATGGTAACCTTTGATTTGGCCCACCATCCCATGTCAGAAGAGAGGGAGAATAAATGTGATGCTTTAGAGATTGTCATTTCAAATTTAATAAAAAAAAATATTAATCGTTTTACTGTTAAACTGAGTTAAGTGTTTCAATTTAAATGCTGTAATTTAGTCTAAAATGCATAAACTGTCACCTGACAGATAGAGGACAGTGAAGACTTTGCTGAGCAAAGACGAATCAAAGGCAAATTCCGCTTGCATTGAACTCATCTGTGTTACAAATGTGATTTTTTTTATGCTTGTATTGCCATAAGTTATCATTAAAAAAAATCTATATTGCATTAGTTAACACGATTCAAAGTGATTCTTAAATAATATAAAGAAAATAAGTAATAAATAATATAAATAAATAAGGAAATTACCTATGTAAAATAGTTTGGTATATTTATCTTTGGCCCACGGCTCTCAATGATATTTGGCTTTTGGCCCTTCATACGAAAAGGTTTTGGCACCCCTGATTTAGATGATCAGTTTACCCTGCAAATTACCCCTGATCTAGGCCAAACTGAGCCCAATTCATTTATTTAAGAAACACATTTCTCTTTGTCCTACAGGCAGTGTGGTCACGTAAACTGACAAGAAGAAGCCATTCTAAAACTATGTAATGTACTTGATTGTACTTAGCACTTGTTTTTCGTTGTGAATCACGTATGTAAAAATCTTACCCCAGTCTCCCATTCAAGTTTGTGCAGGACAGTCATTGGGAATGAACGAGTTTTAGTGTGAGCGCTTAGCTCTGCGCCTGCATGGTGGATAAGTGAATGGATAGTTTGAGTCAGGCTTTATCTGTTCTTGAATGAGTTCGTAAGAAAGAGTGAATAGAGCAGTGAAGAAAAGGATCGAGGGGGTCCTTCTGGGTAGGTGCGCCTGTCCGCTGTTCCCAGAAGCACCACCATGCATCCTTTAGCAAAAAACTAATATCTTACTTTTTTGAATGAACCACCAAGCTCAAAGTGCTACTGTATAAAGTTCTTTAGCTGCATTTGCCACAGAAGGAAGGTAAAAATGTATGCCTCAACAACCTTAACTAAATCGCATTTAAAAGTGCACCGCTTGACTTCCTCGAATACAGCTGTGTGAGAGCGAGGGGAGGAGAAAGAGAGAGTTTTCTCGGAGAAAGTCACAGAGGTTTCCAGTAGTCATCCATTGTGCTCTGAGGGCCTTGTGTGTTTCACATGGTCACAATGCTTTTCAGGCTTCCAGTGGTGCTTTTGTTTTCAATTCCTTGCTGGATGTCTTTCCATCTCTCTCTTGTCTTTCCTCAGCAGGGCCATAATAATGGTGCTCAGTGAGAGGTCCCTTTTCTTCATAGCTCAGCTAATTACCTTTCAACAAAAGTTAATTACACCGCTCTGAAGTGTTTGTTATTCTTTCACAAACATATTCAGCGTGCTATTCTCAAACATGGCTACTTAACAGCAGATTATGTGTGCTATTAACCTTGGTCGTGTATTTACATGTTAAAAGTGAAGACCAGATGATTTCCTTCTATGTCTTGAGAAAAAAAGGCTGGCTAGCTGTTATAATCTGCTCTCAGGACACCGAAAAGGATTTCTTGCACCTGTTCAAGTGCACTGACCCAAACGTAAGTAGCAAATGCAGAGCGTCTAGTGACTTTAGAGCAAAGCGTCTGGTGAGAATGAGATGGAATGGGTGATGAGGCAGAGCCATGGGAAGACTGAAGTGGTGTGTGTGTGTGTCTGTGCACTGGTTTTTATGGTTTACAAAGACGCAAATTTGTATGGACAATCGCCTCACAGCAAGAAGGTTGCTGGTTTGAGCCTCGGCTGAGTCAGTTGGCATTTCTGTGTGGAGTTTGCATGTTCTCCCCGTGGTTGTGTGGGTTTCCTCCGGATGCTCCGGTTTCCCCCACAAGTCTGTAGTGTATGAGTGTGCTTGGATGTGTAACAGTGATGGGTTGTGGCTGGAAGGGCATCTGCTGTGTAAAACGTGCTGGATAAGTTGGTGGTTCATTGCACTGTGGCGACCCCAGATTAATAAAAGGACTAAGCTGAAAAGAAAATGAATAAATGAAATTTGTATAGACCTTTATCACAGCGGAATTGAAAACCGGAATCGCCCTTCTGTCACGACAGGCTTACAAAAATAGGATATATCCGAGTGCAGAAATTCAAGTTTTAATAAAGAAATAAGGAACAGGCCACATACAAAAATCCAACAGAGACAAAAAGTACAAAACAATAAACGAAGTGAATCAAACAAACCAAACCGATGAATCAGTGAACAGACTAGGACAAGATAAGGGTGGACGAGAACAAAACAGAATCGTGTTAACAGTGCACTAGCAACAAACAAAAATCCAAAGTCAAACTAAACAGAACAGAACAAAGCTTTTAAAGACAACACTACTTAGACAATGACAGACAGCTGGAACAATTAGTGATCACATGAACGACAAAACATAACTAGTGCCCAAGACCACAAGATGGCACTACAGCAGACATGACGCCTTCGAAGCAATGTATCGCTGTTTCTGGCTATGCTAGCAGTCGCTGAAACGTGACAGCGGATGACATTCTCACTGTCAACTTTGCCATAATTCGGACAAAAAGACGTTATTCGGTGAATGTGTAAAACTGACATAGCCTAAATAAAACAGCATTGAAAAGATTATACCGCTTTGCAGGATTTGTGCAAAAAATCTGTCTTACACAAAGTGTTTTCAGCTTTAGGTTACTGTAAGGTGCACCGCTAACAGCATAAGATCTGTCATTCAAGCCATTCTTAAGCAAGATCAACTAGGCTATTAAACATACAGCAGGATTGGTTTTAGGTTAGTAGTCCAAGTTTTATGTTTGTAGTCATAATAGATTAATGACCATGATAGGAGCACTTGTTTGTGGAAGGGAGATAATTTAACTGGAATTTTGTCTATATCAGTGGTTCTCAAACTGTGGTACATGCACCACTAGTGGTACACAAGCTTCCTTCTAGTGGTACGCGGATGAATCGCTGAATAATTATAATGAATAAATGAACACACTTTTAGCCCTATGACGCGTACGGTAACATCGATGTGATCTGTAAATTGATTTTAAATCAAAAGGCTAAACCTTTTATTTAAGTGGCTGACAATAATAAATATTGTTAATTAGAAGATTTAATCTGCCTTGTTTTTGAACTGTGCAGTGCTGTAGCTGCTTAATTAGGCCTACTATGCTACTGTATTTCAATACCGGTTATTATGGTGGTAATTGGAGGGGCAATTTTTTTCTGAGGTGGTACTTGGAGAAAAAAACCCCATCTAATTAAATTCACCCATGATTTTCTCTGGCCTTCGTCTTTCGGGTAGTCGTGGAAATTGAGGTAAGGGTGTCGTTTTTAAACAGCGATGAGACGACTCTGCCATTCTATCTTACTCCGTTGCATTGGAACCGGATGTTGTGATACGCCGTTTCGCTCACCGGAACCAGGAAGCGTGAAAAAGGCCTATTGGTGTGACCTCGGTATTACAGTGTTGACATGGTTGAATTATGAGGGCACACAGAGTAGGTCCTCGTAATTCAAAACATCATTGTCACTTTCAAAATTCGCCACAGGATTCTTTCGAGTGTTGATTGAGTTGATTGAGTGTTGGGGTATGATTAGGTTAAGTTGATATCACAAGCGGTATTGACAGTATAAAATACATTACGCCTATGGGAAGTCCTCATAACCACCAGTAACAACATGTGCATTTGTGTGTGTATGTGTACTCAGTATTCCTTACTTTGTTAGGACCAAATGTTCCCAGAAGTATAGCAATACCAGTACATTTTGACCTCATGAGGACTTTTATTTTGGTCCCCAAAATTTAGGAAAACAGCTCATAAGTCACACAGAATGAAGTATTTTGAAAATGTAAAATGGAGATTGTTTCCTGTGCGGTTGAGTTTAGGGTTAGGCTAGGTGAAGGGGTGTAGAATATACAGTCTATACAGCATGGAATCTTTATGTCTGTGGGAAGTCCCCATAAAGATGTGTCACTGTGGGGGTCTGCAGAGGTTGTCTCAAGGGAAATGAAAGTTTCAGTTCCCTCCAGCAAACTCACAGCCACTTGAGCGCTCAGTAAAGGACAATTAACCAGCACAATGCTTTTCCACATGAGGGCTACCAGTTTCTTGTGCCATTTCTTTTTCATTTGGCAGGATGTTGTGGATCTTGTGTTGCTTGAGCTTATCATGCAGTTCACTCTTTTTAGCAGTCACTGAAGTCAGTTTTAATTAAATATCTTGCATTTCTTTTTATGGACTAATGAACTTCTGTTTCTTAGTAGAGTTTTGGGTGTTGCAACAACAGCAACATGAGACTCCTGCTGTTTTCGAGAGGCTTTCTAAAGTGAACAGGGTGATTTAGAGTGACTGCCAAGGGGATTTTTGAAATGCTTTTATTTAGCAAGGATGCGTTAAATTGATCAAGAGACAGCAATTGATTTTCACATGGTTACAGGGATTTTCTATTTCAAATGAATGCTGTTCTTTCAAACCTTAAATTCATCAAAGAATCCCGAAACATCAGCATGTTAGAGAGATTTCTGAAAGATCATGTGACACTCAAGCGCAGTTATAACTTATTTTTTTTTCACTAAAATTAAAATCGAAACCATGAAACCAAAGTCTTCCCAGTACTGGGTTGCAGCTGGAAGGGCATCTTCTGCGTAAAACAAATGCTGAAATAGTGTGTGGTTCATTCTGCTGTGGCGAGCCCTGATAAATAAGGGACTAAGCCAAAGGAAAAGGAATGAAACCAAAGTCTTTTTTTTAGTTTGTTACGTGAGATTTAAAAGTAAAAATAGGTATTTAATAGATATAAAATAGGTATAAGGGCGACACGGTGGCGCAGTGGGTCCAAAGACATGCGGTACAGGGGAATTGGGTAGGCTAAATTGTCCGTAGTGTATGTGTGTGAATGAGAATGTATGGATGTTTCCCAGAGATGGGTTGTGGCTGGAAGGGCATCTGCTGCGTTAAACAAATGCTGCATAATTTGGTGGTTCATTCCACTGTGGCGACCGCAGATTAATAAAGGGACTAAGCCGACATGAAAATGAATGAATGAATGAAAATAGGTATAAAATTTGATTCTAAAGCTTAAACTAAACACAATAACAACATTTACAATTGTATTTCATCAGTCACCTAAGCGATAATATTTTGGCATTTAAGTTTAAT
>CAIGQQ010039163.1:1097269-1132750 GCA_903798035.1 Danio albolineatus
ACGTAACTGAAAACTATTTTCAGATACCGGAAACACTTTAATGATGATAAACCTCATAATAATAATAATACCTTAAAATAAACCTTATTAATAGAGAGTAAGGTAGTAGTTGGGGTTAGGTATTGGGTAGGATTAGGGATATAAAATAAGATCATACTTTATAAGTGCTGTTAATAATAATAAAATAAATAAATAAATAATAAAAGCTGTTAATATCTTAATAATAGGGTGATAATAAGCTGATATTAAATGATGTGAATTGTTACTTAAACTAAAGTGTTACGATAATTTTAAGATCTATTTATTTGCTTTTATTTACAATTAATTGTGACAGTAAAATCTATTATATCTATATCAGTAATATTTACTGACATTTGCTCTGCTGCCTGATTTGCATGTCTTTATGAATGAATATAATTTTGTATCATCATGAATTTACACTCATTGTGATCTAAGACAGACGAAGAACTTGTGCTAAGGGATGCCCATTTCCCATCTACATGCTGATAGCTATTGCCTGTGTCTGAATGTCTTGTTGAACACAGTAATGTGGGTGGGAGATAAAACAGATCCAGCTGTGCTGACTCGGAGTTTGTGGGCGACTGTATGAATTGCTTGATCTGAGAACAGCCCCAGAGATATTGTTTTCCCATAATTCTTTTCCCAATGCAGTCAACAGCATCATTCATTTCTGACATCTTCCTAAGAGTAGTTCTGTGTGTTTGTATATGTGTGTGAATTTGGTTTTTAACAGAGGACAGTGATGAATCGTCTATTGTCAATAATGTCAGTAACCATTAAAACAGATTTCAGATACATTTAGCCAATGGTAGAAATGTGGTCACACTTACAATTAAAAAATGAACAGTTTCGCTATTAACAAACCATTAACTAGGACTTTTAGCTCAGTAAACTCCTAATTGGCTAATTATTAATAGTTATTAAGGTAACGGTAGGTTTAGTTGTTGGGTGAGATTAGGGTTGCAGAATTAGATCATACTTTATAAGTACTAATAAACAGCCAATGTTTTAATAATAGGCAGGTAAAAAGCTACTAGTTAATGGTGAAAACTGTTACCTGAACTAAAGTGTTACTGTAATGAGTCGGGGTACAACGGACATGAGGATTCTCGAGCAGCTTTGTTATTTATAACAGAATAATTAGGAGGCGATGGTCAAAACAGGAGCAAACTGGAGCATACAGGTAATCTAAAGTGTAGTCAGAAAAGGAAGCGAATGGTTGGGACAGGTGGCAAAACAACATAAAACAATAAACAAAGCAAAGGTCATGGTATGCAGGACAAGGAAATGCTTTGAAATGCTCTCTTACAGATAATCAAGACTCAGCAATGCATTTGTGTAAGTGAGGTATATTTATAGTTCTGGTAATCAGTCTTCAAAAACTTCAGCTTTGTGTTTGCAATCAAGGGGGATCTGGGCCAGGTGTGTGACTGCAGGGAATGATGGGAACTGTAGTCCGGGTTATAGTGCATGTTTTCCAGCAGTCTGCAAGGCCTAGATCACTGGTGATCATAATAGTTACCATAAACTAAAATTTGTCTTGTTGCGATGTCGCTTTTTATGTTAATACTTTATTATTTTCTATATGATTTTTAAATGATTATTAAATGACTTTTTAGTAGGAGGACATGTGCACCACATCATTCATAGGTTTCACTTGTCATACCCTTGCAGGATCACCCACCTGGTGGACCAAACAAGGCTTTTCTCTAGTGGTTGTTGCCATTCATCTTTACCAGAATTGTGTTAGTTTCAAATGTTGAATCGCTACCAGTTCTTAACACAGCATTTACGTTCAATAAACCACATTGTAAAAAATTCAGTACAAATATAGGTGTAGTTGTCACAGCCAGAGATCGCTGGCTAACACACACACACACACACACACACGCGCACACACACATATCTCATGAATTATAAATTTGCTTGTAAATGGACTATAGATCCAGTCATGCAACACACACAAACACCTGCTCCAAGTCACCATCTGATTAGACTCTCACAGCTGAAGCTGCTTCTGGACTGATTACTGCACTACATAAGCAGAACATACACTCACCCTAGTGGCTGAGTATTGTTTACTGTATGTGGCATTACAACGCGTTTCCTTTGTCTAGTCTTTTTGTGTGTGTTGCATGACTGGATCTGTAGTCCGTTTACAAGCAAATTTGTAGTTCATGAGATGTGTGTGTGTGTGTGTGCGTGTTAACGATAGCGATCTCTGGCTGTAGATCGTGACAGTAGTGCATCAACACATGGCACATGTTCACCGCACAATTTTAAGTTGGCACAACTTAAAATCTTTTGTTACAGAGTAGTTCACCTCTCCAGAAAACTAATCAGTAATCTTATGTTAGCTGTCACATCCCCGGCTCGTTCCTGCTGCACCAATCACCAGTCACACTCACCATCTCATTCCCTCAGCCCCAATCATCACTCTCCTTCACCAACCACCTCTCATCACACACGAGCACTCTCACCTGATTTCTAATTAAACACACCTGCACCACCAATCACCGTTCCCCATAAAGCTTCCTCGATTCCAGTCAGTCAATGGCTGGAATCTAAGTCAGATGGTTCACCTCACCTTGTCCCTGGCTCTCCTTCTTCCGTGGATGTTCCCCTTCTCCTATAGACGTTTCTCCTAACCTGTGAATGCACATGCATGATTATGGGAAGTGACTTTACACTCTGATGGTTGAATGAAGATCCTTGTTTACATTGTGAACAACACTCTAGAGAACATCCAAGAATAGCACTTACTCGCTTCTCCTGTTGAACTATACACTGTGTGTGTTTGAATAAATTGATGAAAAGGGATAACCATCCTTGTCTTCATTGTGTGACCGTAACAAAGCTAAATGTTTTTTTGTATTACTGACAAATAATTTTAGGTCAGTGTAGCTGATGTTCAAAAGTTGAGTGAGCAAGAAAAAGCAAAGGGAAATAAGCATTGTTTTTTTTGTTGTTGCTGTAATTAAAATTGTAATATGTAAAATGTAATTTTTTTGTTGTTAATTTTTTTACAGTGCAACAATGCACACTATTAGAAATAAAAGCCGTTACTGAAGCAGTACATTTTCAAAATTTAGGGCTCAATATGAGTATCTCAAAGACACTGTATATATTAGTCTGAATATTAATACCTAAAAGTACAAACATGTACCTCCTGAAAAGTTAGCACCCCATTGACATCTTTTGTACATTTAGTGTACTACTAAGTATACATATGATCAGGGAAATGAAAGGGAGAGGATTACATGTGGCCAAGTACCATATTCAGAATTTGAGCTCTGCATTTAACCCATTCTTGTACACGTAAACAGCCATTGCTCCTGTTGTTCTTTTTTTCTATTGGTGCCTAGTTGAAGGGTCTCACATCAGTCATGGTATTGAAGGTGGGAGAGAGCACTGGTTATTCACTGTTCCCATGCACCTACAGTCCCTGCCGATACAATCCCTGGATCACAAGTCAAATCCTCTTGCCTTTAGGTGTAACCATGTACATGTTAACCTGTTTTACTTAATCAGAATAAGATTTAATCTAATTCACAGAACTTGATTATTGCCCATTACCCTGATTATGCGTGCTATGTAAATACGTTAACCAGTGTTCTGCCGTCTAATTGAGTGCACATGTCTAGCTATGTGACAAAGAGGACACCAATATAACAGCACAAAATAACAGCACAAACCGTCATTCTTAACCAAAATTTAAAAAATAAGTTCTCATCAATAGAAGTAACTTAGTATGAACTGCATGCTTTGTAAGGTTTAGATGCATTAAGAACGGGTTTATATAATCTTATTGTGGGCTTACCTGTACTATATATTGACATACAGGTGAATGTCAAGTTGTCAATAAGATGTAAAATGATTGTGAATTGTAATATAGCTGTTTTAATAAATGACAACACCATTTTAGTGAGTGAAATAATGCTACAAGTGTTGTGTGTCTACAAAACTTGCAGTTTATCTGCATATTTGTTTAAAACATTAAAACATTATAACTTATAACTTAACTTATAACTTAACATATAACTTAACATTAAATGCTTGAAACAAATGGAAACTTGACAAGTTTGCAGTGCAGTTCTATGGATGTTTTGCCCACAAAGACTCTGCACCAGTCACATGACTGTAAACACATGACTATGATTTAGCTGCCTGATGATGTAGTCAAGTCAAAAGGCTAATGATATCAATTACTGGCATTTGTCCAACATTGTAGAGAGCCAGGGCAGGGTCTAGGGGTTTTGCACTTGAAGCTGTAGTATCCTGGTGAAATATGTTTGGCAGATGCTGGAGTGGATATTTGCATTCTGGAAAGCTTCAAAGTGTTTTTGTTTACAGCGTTGACCAATGCAGCCAATCACACACATATCTGTTGACTTTTTGATTGCAATGACCAATCAGAAGTGTTTAAATTCGTCAGATTCCTCTCACTTTCAAGTTTTCATGAATTCACTCTGAAAATACAGTGATTTACATAGAGATAATTATTTATCCAAGATCCACTTGTAGTTTGTGTGGTGTTCACTTCTGAATTCACTTATGCGAATAATAGTGGAGCAGTTCTGAGTGAGTGGAGACGGGGGCTAGTTAGCATATTCATTCATTCATTCATTTTCTTGTCGGCTTAGTCCCTTTATTAATCTGGGGTCGCCACAGCGGAATAAACCGCCAACTTATCCAGCATGTGTTTTACGCAGCGGATGCCCTTCCATCTGCAACCTATCAAAGGGAAACATCCATGCACACCCATTCACTAGTGCCAATTTAGCTTACCCAATTCACTTATTGTGCATGTTTTGGACTTGTGGGGTAACCGGAGCACCCGGAGGAAACCCACGCTAACACGGGGAGAACATACAAACTTCACACAAAAATGCCAACTGACCGATTCGATGCTCGAACCAGCGACCTTCTTGCTGTGAGGCGATTGTGCTACCCACTGCGCCACCGTGAGGCCCTAGCATATTCATTAGATGACATATACTAAACTATGTAGGTAGGAGAAAGTTGTATTAAAGCTAATTTAAGATGTTTTTTTTAGATGCTATTTTAGAAATGTTTAAATGTTCCATTTAGATTATCAAACATGGGTTTCAAGGAATACAATTAGTGACCGCAGTATGCTCCAGTCATTATAATGATTTGATCAAACTCTGTGATTAAAATCTCTTTAAATCCAACTGATGATTTCTGACCACCGTTCATTGCAAGTAGTTAAATGTTTAACATTATCTGCTCATTTGTTGTTATTTTATTATTATTGTGACTACTTACAGTGCATTTCTTTAAATTTACCTTAAAATTCTATTATTCTCTAATGCTTACATCTTTTTGACATTGTTAAAGATTGTTGATACTCTGCTAAAACAGCTGTTAATGTGGTGGAGCATTGAGGATTTATGTTTCTTGGATAATTTAATAAGTGTAATCTAATTACATAATGAATTTTTGTGCTGTGCCTTGGGTGACACTTTTTAAGCACAAAGAAATTAAGTATGACATGTTAATTACGAATAAATTATGCATAGTAGACTCTCTGTCCTTGGCAGGGAGGTCAGAGTTCATGTCTGTGCGATGCCAGGTAGGAAATACATGCAGCTACGACTAAAGGTGCATGAAAGTTTATAAAACCTGAGATTATGTTGCTGAAGTAACAGAGGAATTTGAATATGTCCTTGTGTGTGTTTAATGCGTGATATTTAAAGCGATTGTTTATCCAAAAATTGGGGTCATCTTTTTTCACCCTAATGATGAGGTTACAAACTTGTATGGCTTTCTTTTGTGGAGGACGACAGAAGATGTTTTGAACAGTATGTGTCTAGACCAGGGATGGCCAACCCTGTTCCTGGAGAGCCACCCTCCTGCAGATTCCAGTTGCAACCCATATCAAACACACCTGCCTGTAATTATCAAGTGCTGTTCAGGTCCTAATTAATTGGTTCAGGTGTGTTTGATCAGGGTTGCAACTGAAATCTGCAGCAGGGTCTCCAGGAACAGGGTTGAGCACCCCTGGTCTAGACTCTCCAAACTGATGCCCAAAAATCTCTGTTGGGTTTTTAAGAGGACGAATTCAGCGTTTTGTTTGTATAACCGTGTGTATGTTCTGTCTTAGGTCCAGAAATCTTTTCAGGTGCTTTGTGTTGCAGGTGTATTGATTATTTCCTGTGGTGTTGGTGTTAACTCACCCGTCTACCAAGTTCCATCGATCTCAAGCACATAAGTGCTCCTAATGCCATGTGGGCTGATTTTTAGGGAGTTAGAGGGAGCCAACATCTCTTTTTCACACATTCACACTCATAAACACAGCTGGAGCTGAAATAAGTCACTGTCGGGTAAAACTGTCACTTTTTATTTTGCTCTGGCCTGAAAAGCAGCGGTCAAGTATAGGTTTGATATATTCAGTGGAAAGTCCTGTGGTGACCCCTGACAGATGTACTTCATGAAAACATTTAGCTCCATCCCCAGGAGTAAAACAAATGCAAGGAAAACAGAAACCAGACCGATGCTGCAGCTTACAACAAGAGTTTAAAAATGGGATAGCTTACAAGACTAAACAGGCCAAAATGTTTCATTTAGGCATTATGATGTGTGTCCAGATGTGTTCGGTCACGAGAGATTAGGGAGCGTTCGGTGATAGTGATGTATGTGAGTATATGAGAGCAAGGCTCTGGCTGTGTTCAATAGCAGCTGGTATGTCATTAATGCATTTAACAGCAGATGTCAAGGGTGCCAAGCCAAAAACACTTTTTTTTAGTGTGCATTCATGTGTCAGTGTTTCTTCCAGAATGTTGTTTTAGCATCAGTTGAAACTGTTTATAGGGCCTCTAGCACATTACTATGGGTATATTTAAAACAGCAAATCATTACTTAAGGGTTTAGTATTCTTTTGTTCAAATTAAAATGGGATTTATCTTCAAAACTGCACCAATCACTACACATTGTCTTAAAAACAACCAGTTTCACAAAAAAATGTTACAAAGTGTCACATTCTCCGAATTAATACAAACAACAAGGATCAGAGATGCAATGTCTTTAACGACCACTGGAAAAGACAAACTGCAAAAAACAAAAAAAAAAAAAAACAAAAACAAAAAAACAGATCAAAACAGAAAAAATTTAAATAAACATTGAGCCGGAGAAGTCCAGATCAGAGTAGCTCTCTGGAAAACCACTAACGGTCCTGACAAACACAGAACATCCTCACGAGACAGAGTAACAATGAAAAATGATTACAAACTGACAATGGTACAAAAACCCAGCACTCAGATATAGGCGTGATAATTAGTCACAGCTGCTGTGAATGATCAGCACAGCTGATCAGCAAAACAATTAATCATGTAACCAAAACAACACCAACACGCCACTACAGTGCACATGAATGAAACAAAACTAAATCACCTGACAATAACACAGACACACCAGGAAGTGCACGCAACGCACAACTGTGACACAAGTTCCTGCTAAATTTAAAGAAGTGAATCAGAATGTGATTCATTAACCACTTAAATGGACTCAGTAGCTGTCTTTCCATCATCCTTCAGCCAACAGAAGTATGAATTGAAAGAGTGCCTCAATGTCAGTTTAGGTTATTTGTGCAAGCAGTTTTAGACTTTAATGTTAAGCACATCCAAGCCATGACAGCATTGTGCTACAAATGTCGTTGTTAAATTACTTACTGCCAACCAACCAAAATACATAACTGTTAAATGCAGGTTTGTGGATTTTATAGGAAGTCCCTTAAGCATTATTTCATATATTTTAAATTCACAAAATTACATTTTGTGATATTTACATTTTTTAATTTTGCAGAGGATTTGTAGCAAATTACGTTAATCAATTTTACCAATGCATATGTTGTCTGGGAAGAAATCCATGATTTCTGCTCTGCTGCAGCACAGTGCTCTACTAATCAAGCTACACAATTCACCAATTTCAGCACTTATAAAAGCATCTTGTCTTATTTGTGTTAGGGCACTGTTTTAGTAAACACTCTTAGCGATCATATTTCAAGCAAGGGACAAACTACCTACAGGTATACAGTTTAATTTTTCCCCCAATTTCTGTTTAACAGAGAGAATAATCTTTCAACACATTTCTAAACATAATAGTTTTAATAACTCATCTCTAATCACTGATTTATTTTATCTTTGCCATGATGACAGTAAATAATATTTGACTAGATATTTTTCAAGACACTTCTATACAGCTTAAAGTGACATTTAAAGATTTAACTAGGTTCATTAGGTTAACTAGGCAGGTTAGGGGAATTAGGTAAGTTATTGTATAATGATGGTTTGTTCTGTAGACTATTGAAAAAAAAATTGCTTAAAGGGGCTAATAATATTGACCTTAAACTGCTTTAATCCTAGCTGAAATAAAACAAATAAGACTTTCTCCAGAAGAAAAAATATTATCAGACATACAGTGAAAATTTCCTTGTTCTGTTAAACATCATTTGGGAAATATTTTTAAAAAATCAAATGAGGGCTAATAATTCTGACTTTAACTGTACAATCATGTGAGTTGGAGATGTGTTTGAAAAAGAAATATTTTGTAAAACTGAAATGGAAACTATTTTTTTTAGCATTGAAAGGTCATCTGCCACATGTAAATGTCACATGATCTTTGGCTTGACTCTTGGGCGTGAAGCAGCAGGCGCTTCAAGAGGCCCTTTTGCATTGCACAGCTCAGAAAAGGTTGATTTTGCAAATTCTGAATCCACAGCTCCTCTGTGAAATCACGTACTATAACCCACTCACGAGTACTGTATGGCTTTCCTTGATATTAATGCCTGGATAACTCAGTCCATATCTACTGTACATTGATTGAAAATAATGATCTTCTGCAGTAAACAGAAACCTATCAGCATTCATTGTCGTATTGAATTGTCTGGAATGACTTATCAATTGAGATGAAAATGATGTCTTAATCACATAACATCAGCTAATTGAAATGCCGTCATTTTGCATTAGTTTTCTTTTATCAACATTTGGAACTACAAAAAAAAAAAGAGAATTGTGTTAATCTGTAATAGAAACCAGGCCGGTGATTTCATTCCGTAGAGGATTTGCTGATGTTTGTGGAATTTTAGCATTTTTTATTATAATTAACATTGACATTAGCCTGAAACAGTATTCAATGTTTTAAAGAAGCTCTAAAAGGCTTTTAAGCTGTATCGCACGCGTCATAAACTGAGATGTGGAAACATGCTTTAATAGGACCAGGCTGTGTAAGTGCAAATCTGGGCCATGTGTTGTGAGGTCTATCGGTTTCTCAGAGGAAATGAGCATGGCAACCGAGACATAGAAAATCCACTTTGAAGTGCTGCTGTGAGCAGAGGTTGCTTTTTGAGGGAAGACACTTTTCAAATCAGATCTGCCTCGCCTGAGGACTTGTGCTATCAAAACATATAAAAATGTTATTGCACATATAAAATGCACTGTGACAGCCTTTTCTTACTTCATCTTTTGAGATTCAAGACATTAAGACATCACATTTTGTGATGACATTTAGCAAAGCAGTATTTAACACATAAATGTATGTTTTTATTTGGATATACTCACTCACTTTTTTTCTTAAGAGTTGTTCTCTTCTTTATCATGGGTCACCTCAGTGAAATAATCTGCCAGTTACCATGAACTATTTGTGTCAAAAATATTAAAGTTAAAGGGGATCTACTATGCCCCTTTTTTACAAGATGTAAAATAAGTCTCTCATGTCCCTAGAGTGTGAAATACCACTCAAACATTTTTTATAACTCTTTGAAACTGCTCTTTTTAGGCTTTGATCCAAATTGTGCTGTTTTGGCGTCGCTTTAAACTGAAATGAGATTGTGCTTTTTTCAAAAGAGAGTGGAGCTACAAACACCTCTGCATCAGCATAGCAGCAGATTCAAAACAGGACTACTGTTATCTCTGTAAACATGAGGGAGAGGGCGGGACTAAAGCCTGGTTTGTACTCGACGCGTCTGCTAGTTCGCTTGAGTGCACGCGGCGAGTGTGACATCATCACTGTGTTTGCAGAGGTTCGCTTTGGGTGTTCGCGACATGATTTCTGCTGGCGGAGCGCACACATTTTTTTTGAGACTCAAGCAAACAGTTCGATATTGACACTTGAATATGAATCACTTTGAAGAGATTTTGTCTGAAACAGGTATGTTTGTACAGACGTCTTTATGATCCGTTCATGCGTGATCATAGGGAGAACCAGATGACCAGTAATTCTTGGCTAGAAATTGCAACAGCACTGGGAAAGGAAGAAAGTTTTTGCTAAAAAGTTTAGAAAAACTAAGTATAAATAGGTTTGTTGAAACCAAAACGAGAGGCCATGGCAAAAGTGGAGACCTGGGGTGGTTTTAATATTACAGGCTTTAATTGTGGTTTTAATATTACAGGTTTTAATTTAATAGTTACCAAACTATAATTAAGGAACAAATTATTTCTAATTAATTATTTTACACCACAAGTGTTGAATTTAACATTTTTCTGGTGTCTATATGAGTCCCACCAGCCAAGTGTCCAGGTTACACTTTCAAAAGTGTATATATTTTGCACTGCAGAGGTGCTTATATTCAGTACTATTCAAAGTGTAACCTGGACGCTTGGCTAGTGGGCATATAGACACCAGACAAATGTTTAATTCAACACCTGGTGTAAAATGTACACTGGCAAATTTGCTTAATTTAACCGTATACAGTTTCAAATTCACAAGTCAGCAAAAAATACTGACTGTCAAATACAATTACATCAGTAATTTTACTGGATTTTAACCCTATAACACTACAGGGGCTTACATCAGAAATTCAACACCTCACAATTTGCTGTGTAAAGGAATATTTGCACCTATCGGTTTACAATATACTGATGCCCTGTTTTTCTAGGCTTTATTGGTGATAATTGTTTATTCTTTCCATAATAAAAAATAAAATTGTAGAGCAACCCATGTTCTGTTGTCATTAATATTTTAAGAAACTGTAGAACTGTCCGAGTGATGCAACAAAGTTAGATTTAAAAAAAAAAAATCTTGAATGGTTATAAAAATCTTTATTATCATTAAAATGATTTATAAACATAACTAGTTTTTAAAATTTTGAATAATATTAATGATATGACGTAGTTCCGGAAACTTCTCTGTTTATCTGTCTGACTTTACGGTGTTTTTTTTTTTTTTTTTTGTCATTTTAAAGAATATGACAAGGCAAACACGTCAAGTTTAAAAGCCTTATCAGTTTTGTGAAGTGTGCAGTCAGCGGATGTGTGAGATGTGGCGCCAGGTGAAAGTACAGTATGGTCACACTTTATTTTGATGGTCCCTTTGTTGAATTTAAGTTACATTGCAACTAATTCTCATTAGATTATACAGTAAGTATACTGTTAGGGTTAGGTAGTTAGGGTTGGGGTTAGGGGTAGGGTTAGTGTAAGTCAGTTAAATGTCTGGTGAATGTCTGTATCAACAGATATTAAGTAGACAGTCTACTAATACTCAAATGGACCATTGAAATAAAGTGTTACTGAAAGTATTAATCAGGCTTAATGGATGCGATTTTCCTCCTTCTGATGACATGCACAAAGAGAGAATGCAATCAAAGATTGATTATGTCAATTGATTATAATAAGAGTTAATTCATTTTTACTTTTAGAGGCTGGATATTGGCTTGCACTGTTGACACACAACTATGTTTAAACCCCCTATAAAAGTAGTTTTTGCATAGCTACCCTTTAAATATTAAATTTATTCCTTGGGATGTAATGCGTTAAACCCAACTATTGATTTGATTCATGATTTTTTAAAAATAAAATTAAAGACTAACATATCACAAATCATGTGAGTTACACAAATAAAATAAACATTGGCAAATAAAAAAGTAACAGTGTATTTGAATGATGATCCAAACAAAGATGCACCACACATTCAGCGCGAGCAGTTTTTAATTCAATTTGACTGTATAGTTATGAATAGCATAATCATAGTGGTCTGAATAAGCAAGGTGAACAGAAAATACTGTACCATGTAAACATTTCTAAAGAATCGATTTTCAACCTGGCATTACTTGTCCAGCAAATTCATTTTTTTAACTGTATATTTCTTATTTATCTGAATTTAAGATTTGAGTTTTTACAATGTAATGCATATTTCTATATAGTAGTACAACTTGTCGTGAAGAAACTTACAAGATTTCACTGGATATTGAGGGCAAAATGTCAAACTGCAAAATAAATGACTAGAATAAACAGGTAGAGTGCTATTAAAATCAAAGTGCTCTGGTTGTAGCCTTGAGCGAAGCTGTAATGTTGGATGTTGGGAAGACTGCTGTAGACAGGCCAACATTCTTCCAGCAGATGTAATCAAGGCTTTTTGGCTTTCTGAGTAACAGAGCAGTTCTTCCATACCGTTATTATTATTTTTTTTTAATTAAATCTGGACATGTGATTTCAAGGAAAATGTCATTAATGCATCAGTCTAACCTTCTGAAATGTGAGTGTGCTTACTCGAGTGTTATTTTCAAGTCTCGTCAATACAACCTTTCCTTAACTGTTTTATCCTTAACCTTTAGCTTTCTTTTAGAATGGACTAATAACATAAGTATATCAATCACCTTATAACACATCATGTATGAACAAACTGAACATATTACATGGCGTGTATGTATGTGTGCGTACTGTGAGTGTGAATGTGTGTGTGTTAGGAATTCATTTAGGACACATGTGTTCAATGGTGGGGATGTTACATCATAAACATGATTCATGAGGATCCTTTCTGTGTCCACATAAACCAAATGGCTTTCTAATAAGCATAATAAAAGTTGTGAGTTGTGTTAGGTTATTGGGTTGGAGCTTGTAGTTTAACTCTTTCAAATACTCAATGAAAAAATTCTGGACTTTTTATGTCTTAAAAGCCAATGTTAATGAAGTTGCCATACAGTATAGGATTTTTGTCCCATAATGTTTACGAAGAGTCCCTGTATACCTAGTGTGCGGACAGGACTGGAGAATAACGAAATACATGTAATGGCATTTCATCTTAAAAATACAAACTATTAGACCGTTAAATAGTACATTTTAAATGGGTGGTGGTGATCCAATTACAGCTACATCCATGAAGTATTTTAGATTACCAAAGTGATTACTTTGAGATTTAATGTCATTTCTTCATTTAATATTTAAGTAAGCAAGATTAGATCTAGGGCCACACGGAATCTGTGGATTTTTTTTTGTTATTTCTGCAGAGAATTTTGTAGATAATTTGCAACAATTTTGGGAGAATGGTAATTAAAAACTGAATACATGAAATAAAAAATAATAATACTTTTTTAACTGTTATTTAATGTTTACAATGCAAATATAATTAGATCCGCTAATAGATTGGTAAACAAAGCAGGTCTCTCATGTAATATATCACCTAAAAGACAAAAAATATTACTTTACAAACCTATTGTAAATAAATCTTATGAACATTTTTTATATTAGTCAATAATGTTACTGAAATTCAATTAGAAACTGAATAAATGTAAATGTACACACATTTACTCAAGTAACTAAATAGACTCACTGATGAGCTAAAAATCTGTGGAAATCTGCGGATCTCTGTGCGTACAGATTCCACATGGGCCAAGTTATATCCAATAAGGCAAGTCATTCTCAGTAATAAATAAATAAATAAATAAAAAACAGTTAATAAAAAATAAAAAACTGCACTCTGTTCATCTAAAAACTAGTCATAGTTCTCATAATCATGACACAAAAAAGGATGCAGCACCTTTGTGCAGTGGAATCAATCCCTACCTGCAACAAAACTTTATTCAGCATTGAAGGATTTTAATAAACGCCCAATCTGAAAAGGCATGAAGTAATTTTTGATCTTTGAGTTTTTATCCGGTAACGCTTGTTTTTAATAATTGCCTCATGTTTGGTATGTTGAAAGGTCCACCTCATCGTGATAATTTAGAGAATATTCATTCATTCATTCATTTTCTTTTCGGCTTAGTCCCTTTATTAATCCGGGGTCGCCACAGCGGAATGAACCGCCAACTTATCCGGCATTTGTTTTACGCAGCGGATGCCCTTCCAGCCGCAACCCATCTCTGGGAAACACATCTATACATTCTCATTCATACACATACTTTATGGACAATTTAGCTTACCCAATTCACCTGTACCGCATGTCTTTGGACTGTGGGGGAAACCGGAGCACCCAGAGGAAACCCACGCAACCACGGGGAGAACATGCAAACTCCACACAGAAATGCCAACTGGCCCAACCGGGACCTGCCCCAACCGGGGATCGAACCAGCGACCTTCTTGCTGTGAGGCGAACGTGCTACTCACGCGCCACCGTGGCGCCCAATTTAGAGAATATTAATAATAATAATAATTTTATAGAATTAACTTTGCATTCAGTTGACAGATCGAATCACACATGAAATAAAGTTTGTAAGGTCAAATGCTACTGATGAATTTGAAGTCTATATTCATATGAAATATTGCTGCGGTAGGTTCATGATTTAGTTCATTGTGAACAGATGATTATTTTGAGTTAATCTTAAATGAATCATTTACTTGTTTCATTTTGTTTGTTGAACGATTCACAGACTAAAAAGTTCCAGACTGTTTTCCTGAAACATTGTTAGCGAACTGAAGTTGTTAAATGACATTGAACTTTAATGACAATACCTGCGTTTTTTTTTTTTTTTTTTTTTTGTGCTGTCAATTTTGATTCAGCGATTCTTTGTGCCATTTACTTCTATAGAGAGAACATTCAGTGAAGGTAATCGCTTAAAGTTTGTTCTGTTTGTTAAACAAATCTATTGTGTGACTTTTTGTGTGACAAATTGTTTTGCCTAATTGTGGTCTATTTTAATTTATTTTGAAGCTTGGAATGCAGCAATGTACAGGACAGAATCTCATTCATTTGTGATAGGTATAGCTCAATCAATCAATCCATCAATCAATCAATCATTCAGTCAGTCAATTAACCTTTAATTATATAGCACCTTACTACAACCAAGGTTGAGCAAAGTGCTTTAAAACAGTAAAAACAAATTATACAACACAACTAAAAAGCGGGCGCCGCGGTGGTGTAGTGAGTAGCACGTTTGCCTCACAGCGAGACGGTCGCTGGTTCGAGCCTCGGCTGGGTCAGTTGGCGTTTCTGTGTGAAGTTTGCACTTATTGTGTAAATACATGTTTTTACATTGTACTTATGTCCCGGTTTCCCCCACAGTCCAAAGATATGCGGTACTGAATTGAATAAGCTAAATTGTCCGTAGTGTATGAGTGTGAATGAGAATGTATGAATGTTTTCCAGAGATGGGTTGTGGCTGGAAGGGCATCCGCTGCGTAAAACAAATGCTGGATGAGTTGATGGTTCATTCCGCTGTGGCGACCCCAGATTAATAAAGGGACTAAGCCGACAAGAAAGTGAATGAATGACAACTATAAAGCATGCAAAAAGAATACAAGAAATATCAATAAAATACAGAAAAACATTGAAATAGAGGAAAGTGTCTGTGCTACTATGAATTTAAAGCCATTTTGAACAAGTTTAAGCTTGAGTTTTTCAAAAGCATAATATTAAAAAAGCTTAAATACTGTAAAAGCTTGAAAGCATGTATTAGGTAGATTAGGTATTTAAAAGCATTTAAATTAAGTTATCAAAACTGAGTAATCTAATGATATTCATTACAATTTAATTTTTAAAGCATTTATTTTGTAATCTGTATTGAACTGTAAAAGTAGCCTTCCCAGCCCTGTGTGTGCTTGAAAAGGTCTCTAGGGTTTAAGTCCTGACATTTTTTAAAAACAGGAAATGACCACACTTTAGCCTGTTCTTCATTCCTTGAAGGATTCTTGTTACTTGCACTTACCTGATTGCACTGTAACATAGAACAGGTTTAATTTTTGCATGCTTCAGAGCGGTCTTTTTCAGTGGATGCTGGACTTTGCATATCCATAAAAAAAACTTACATAACCTTACTTTTGAGATATTCATAAAGAATTTGTATGCAGCACAGCAGTCATGATTCAACCTCTGCCTGATAGCAAATTAAATGTAATCTCTGAATGAGATTTCCTATACAGTAGAGCGAGGTTGTAGCTGGGTAGTTCCGGCAGGACAATGAGTTACTGAAGCCTCCCGCATGCCTGTGTGATGATCGTGCAGATAAATCTTAAGATCATCTAAAGGTAAAACGTCCAAAGAAAACAGATTGGATGACTACTTTCAAGGAATGAGAATATATTAAAACCCTTTGGAACAAGATTAAAACCGCTTCTTGAAAAAGGACTGGAATAAAATGCAGAACCGCAACATGATAGAAAAAGTGTTGCTTAGGTTAAACTGAGAATGGCCTCAGTATTGTTTCAATAAAAACTTCACCAATAAAATAATATAAAAAAGCAAATCTTACTAGTAACTTTAAAAAAAACAAATAGCAATATTAGTTTCTAGAATATTGAATAAGTTAAAGTGGTCCCACTTTATATTAAGTGGCCTTAACTACTATGTACTTACACCGAAGTTAATAATTCATTACAATGTACTTATTGTGTAAATACATGTTTTTACAATGTACTTATGTTTGATTAAATACCTGTATGTAATTACATCTATAATTAATTTCTGTAATTACATTTGTAAATACACTGTTGACCATCCCTTACACATTAACCCACTCTTAAACCTATCGATACCACCAATCTCGTCCTTAACCCTACCCCTATCCCAACTCAAGAGCACCACAAGTGTCCTCAAATACATAATGAACACAGTAAGTACATTGTATTTATTTTTTGATGCAAGTACATAGTAGTTAAGGACACTTAATATGACGTGGGACCGTTAAAGTAATTAATCAGTAAATAAAGGCGACATGGTGGCTCAGTGGTTAGCACTGTCGCCTCACAGCAAGAAGTACTGCCTCACTCACTGCTTCGAGTACCGGCTGGGCCAGTTGACATTTCTATGTGGAGTTTGCATGTTCTCCCCATGTTGGCGTGGGTTTCCTCGGGGTCCTCTGGTTTCCCCCACAGTCCATAGATATGCGCTATAGGTGAATTGAATAAACTAAATTGGCCAAAGTGTATGAGTGTGAATGTGAGAGTGTATGGGTGTTTCTCAGTACTTTGTTGCGGCTGGAAAGGCATACGCTGTGTAAAGTTGGTGGTTCATTCCGCTGCGGTGACCCCTGATAAATAAATAGACTAAGCCGAAGGAAAATGAATGAATGAATGAATGAATCAGTAAATAGTAAATAGTCCTGGTAATAGTAAGTAATTTTCCAGAGATGAGTTGCGGCTGGAAGGGCATCCGCTGTGTAAAACAAATGCTGAATAAGTTGTCAGTTCATTCCGATGTGGCGACCCTGGATTAATAAAGGGACTAAGCCGACAAGAAAATGAATGAATGAATCAGTAAATAGTAAATAAGTCCTGGTAATAGTAAGTAAATAAAAGTATTATTTTTGTCTTTGAAAAAATGTTACTGAAAGGATAATATGCTATAGCATAAAAAAATAAGTATTAGTAGCATGAAGTAGATGTTAGTATATTTTTATAATATTTATCATCGTTAAATGTTAAAACAGCTTACTTTAAATATTGTACTTTATGTGCAGAACTCTTAATAGTTATTCTATAAACATGAAATTATATTAGGCAGAATGTTTAGCCAGAAATCAGCCGGTCTCTAACTGAAGGATAGACTGGACCTTTTTATTATCTTTTATGATTATTTGTTATTTCGTCTCGCATGATTGATTTTAAACCCAATTCAGAAAAGTCTCAAATATTCACCACTTCCATATGCCTTGTCATGTTTGATCAATGGAAATTATTTCACTGGGAACCTTAAGAAACTAAAAGGCCGAAAATGAGCATACATGCCAAGGAGAACTGTGTGGAGCCGCATTGAACCCTTTCAGCTCACTGGGGGTCTTTTGAATGTTAATGGCTCTACTTAGAAACATTTGTCATCCAAAGGACTGTCGAAAGCAGCTTTTTAAAAATGTAGGAGCATTCATGCCCTCTGTGATGCCCATTGTAATGAGGCAGATATTAGAGCAGGAAAGCGTGGGTGAGCAAACTGAGCGCTATTGAAGCACAGCAGTCCATACAGTAATGAAATCCCAAGCCGTTCATGTGCTTGCCACAAATAACGACACTAAGAATAATCACAGGATGTGACTTAAAGACAATTAGTTCATAATTGAAATGTTATATCGGTGTGTTTGTTCGTTGGTTTGATTAATGGTGTAAGGCAAGGCCACTAGTGCCTTGTAGCTCAAGGACCTGGCACTAAATCACATGTGCACACACACACAAACACACACACACTGAAAGCATCTCCACAGTCAGAGCTGCTCAGTCCAGTACATAATCAATTCCAGGGCTCCAGATAGCGAATCAATTCTTTTTTTTACCTTTTTGTTAGAGGTCAAACTGCAACATTCATTTAGTACATTTTGCACTGCCATTGTTACATTAGATATGTCATAATATTTACTGGGAAAGGGCGACTTTTTTCATTAAAGATTAATTGAATAACTCACCTTACCAACTTTTTGACAGTTTTTGTTGTTGTGATGTTTGATGTGGGGGCATTCTGGGGGCAGGGTCTACTTGCGAGCTATTGTTCCAACAGTGGAAGCATGACATGATTTCGGCATCACTGCTATTGGCCCGGCCCAGCCTGATTAAAGCCCTGGCTTGCACTGGCCCAACAGTGGAAATGTGCCTATTGTGTGCTAGACTTTAGGGCTTGTTCTCTCTGACTCCTAAAAGCAATTCTAATATAATGGCTAAATATCATTTTTATATAAACATTTTTACTTTGATGACATTTCTTAGTTAAAATGTTATAAACAAACAAAAGAAGTTTAATGATTTCTTCTTTGGAATAAGAACTGTTGGTTTTAGACAATTGATTTTTAGTAATTTGCGTTTGATTGTTATGCTCAGGTATGTTCAAGCTGAATATAAGTTTTTGTTTATAAAACATATATATATATATTAGGGCTGTCAAAATTAGCGCGTTAACGCACGCCGATTAATTAGAAATATTGAACGCGTTAAAAAAATTAACGCATTTAACGTAGTGGCTGTTTTTTTTTATTTCCTGTTGTGGCCGACGTGTGTTCAGGGCCGGCGCGTCCATAGAGGCGACCTAGATGGCCGACAAGGGCGGCAGCCCTTGAACCCACACGAGAACCCCCCGGTCCTCACTTTAATCTTTGACACCTACCCCCTCCCTCCCGGTCCTCACGTTCATCCGTGAACCGGTCACTTTCTTTTTCACTTTCGTGTTGAGGGCGGCGTGATCACCATTCGCCTAGAGCACCAGTTCAGCTTGCTCCTGCTCTGCGTGTATTTAATGAGCAAAGGAATATGGATAAAGGATCATATGGTCAATATAGATCCATGTAAATGTACTCAGTGAAAGTGACAGATGATGTCGCAAGCTGTCAAAGATAGCCCATTCCTCTCTAAGTTGATTCCAAGCGCCCTCAAATATTTCATTAAGTTTGACGTGTTTCCCCCCTACATGCAACTTTTGTAATCAGAATCAGATTGCAGAATCAATTGCTGTATCAGAATCCTTGCTTGAGAAATACAGCCATACGTGATGATTTGAAGGGATTGCGCTGTACTGCGCTCTCTCTCTCTGTCTGAATGTGTGTGTGCGTGCGTGTGTGTTGTCACCCGATAATGCCAACAGACTGGACTGGCTAAACGTTAAGGAGGACTAAGCAAAATTGTTTCTAATTTATAATTAATGTTCTCAACTCGCAAAACAACTTCACAATGAATACAATTGTTTGTATTCAATATGTTATTTTATTTTTTTTCCCAATTCCCATATTTGCAATGCCTGTATTTTGGATTTTTTTGTAGTTCTCATAGAATTCAACATGGAAATAATTTTTATTTGTTATTGGCATTGATTGTTTTAAAATTCAGATGGCACTTACATGCCTGTGTTTTTATTTCTGTAATAAATGCGGCTTTTCATGATTAATCATGATTAATCACAAACAAAAGTGTGATTAATTAGTCAATTTTTTTAATCAATTGACAGCCCTAGTATGTATATATATATATATATATTTAAGATGGCAGTATTGTCATACACAAATTCCAGTCATAAACAAAAGCGTTGGAACTGCATTTCTAGGTAAAATGCAAAGTTGGAAAGATAGAAAGATTTGAAGAAGGAAAAAATGTAAGTCAAGAATTGTTTTGGAATCGGATTTGAGACTCCCAGAATGGGAATCAGATCAGAAAGTGAAGTAACTAAAATAGATTCCCATTCCTATTGGATGTGTCTGTGGCAGCTTGTATAACAGAAGACAGGCTGGTGAACTACAGCACTTTTCCTTAATTAATGTTAGGTCAGATTACCAGTCTACTGTCTAGGAAAAAGGAATTAAGTGTATGTAGTGTAACATTAACCTAAAGTATTTAGATAATTTACTAGTAGTGCCACAAAATCTTATTCATTCTAAATGGAGGACAAAAAAATCAGGCTTCATCCTAGCCAATTTTCAGAGCTGGTCAGAAATAGTGATATTTCTTTTGCTTTTCCTAGACGACCTGTGTTTGAACTGTATTGCAGTTTTACATCTACACAATAACAAATAGCTCTAGAGAGGAGCAGTTTGTTTAATGTATGAGCATATTACATATTTATTATTCCGCATTTTTTCCCTGTTGGCAATGTCTTCATTATGTAATGTGTTTCAAGAAATGAGTTCTAAACTAGTAATTAATACAGATACCATTTAGATACTTAACATTTGAATATTTATGGTTGTTCATTGAGAAAGAGTTCCACGTATCCCTATAGTTTTACAGCATTATGATGAAATTAAAGATCAATTGTTGAAGCAGAAGTTGTATCTCTTTGGTTTTGGGTGTGGGTGCAGTCTGTGTGTGTTCTTCTGTCTGAGATAAACACGCTTTTATGGTTCTGCACTCATTTAGTTAATTGAATTTGCCTGTCAGCTAAAGCTTTTATGTGAAGAGGGGATTACAGAAACGACTTTAGTGATATACAAAACGTGTGGGTTCAGAACTGAGGTCATATCTTGGGCTTTTCTAAATATCCAATTGCTTGTTCCAGCAAATTAAATGTTTGTGGCAAATTAATAAACCAGTGGCCTAGAGAGAGACATTGTCATAAATTGTATGACGGTGATATTTAATGGCACACTGACCCTCTAATAATCTGCACTTGACATTTGATCTCTTCAGTTTATTCAGTTTATTTATCTAAGTGATTTAGTATGGTAATGAATATGAATGATGTTGACTTCTTCTTGGCAGCATAAATCTGCTACGCTGCTGCTGCTGCTTTGATTATTAGTTCAAAGCTAGTTCCAAGACGTTTACTCACCGAAATGCTGTCTGATGATATAACACTGCTGCTGCAAACATAACATGCATTAACCCCCCATAGCAAATCTATACGTAGGTAGAGCTGGGGTGAGGGAGAGTATGCAATAAATGCTGCACATTGCTAATGCAAACATCACTGAAGTATATGTTTAGGAGCAAGCTCATTGGCTGCTGAGGTAACATCAACCAATCACCTGCACATGAAGTTGATACAGATTGAGTAGGACCTATCAGCTTAAACTCTCAATAGATTCATGAAAGAAACTTGTACTTAAATAATATTGTTGTTTTGTATTTGTGCAGATTTTGCAGGTTTGTCTAAAGTATTGCTTTTCTTGATGTCCGTTTGTATGAGCTTTATTTACTTTATACTTATGTCTTTGGATGGCTAAATGTGATCTAATACTGCGGCCTCGTATCAACAAACGCCTCCCACCAGTGTGGATATACAGCCATATCACACTGCTGCTCATGTGGTATTGTTCATATGTAAATGAAAAAGCATACAGCACTGTTTTTGTTCTTTCATAACTTGGATTTTATGGCCAGTTTCCACTGAGTGGTACTCTTTTGGTGGGCATGGTGTACGGCAGAAAGTTTCAGTCGACGCCATTCTCGCTCAAGGAAATGTCTGAGTAAAGCTGTATGGGTCGTTCACATATCATATGAGAAGCACTTCTTACAAAACAGAGGCTTTATTAAACACATAAACACTGGTGTATAAATGTTCATTACTAACCTTTCTATGAACATGATCTGATTATAACTGCAGATCAATGATGCGAAATAGCCAACTGTCCGCGATTATATAAAATAAATAATTAAATGCAACATATATGAACACATAAAGCCCCTTACAGTCTCTGATATGTTACCAATTGCAGAAAAACTACACACAGCAGACATTTAGTTCTTATTTAGGTTCAAAAACAACACAAAATAGAGCCCACAGTCAGTGCAAACCTCTCATCTGTGTCTTGAATCTTCACCAGCACATGTAGCCTCTTGTTAGAAAGTAATTCCGTCATTTCGAGTTCATAATAGTCCAGAAGGTGATGATAATTGTTAAACGTAGCAGTTTCTTCATGTTTGCTGAAAAAATTATTTCCTCCATTGTTTTTTCCGGCTTCTCCTTTTGTTTTAGCATGCGTCAGTCTCGCGTTTGTCAGTTTCTGAAAAGATCGGGTTTCAAAAGCACCTCAATAATCAAGCACACGTTATTATCATCAGCTCAAGAAGTTTGTTATTTCAAATATAGACGCTCACGTGAGCGCAAGTGAGAAAGCACAAGTGAGTCTCACAAAAAACTACGGGGCATGGGAGAATCTGCTCTTCTCCTTGGCTTTGTGGCTGTTCATCAAGACGACAACAAGGTTTGTTTGAGCTCGGGTCGACCGTTATTATTTATATATTTTTTTTTCACGGTGTAATATCTCGGCTGTGTATTTAAAAATGGCAGTTCCTTTGTTTTCATTCTGGCTTGTTGTGCGAGTGAATGACGTTTCTCTGTAACCAGTCAGCGTTTAGCTACACCTTTTGGTACCCTTTTTCGTGTTGGGTACCCTTTCGAAAGGGTAACCAAAAAGTGGTAAGGTTCAGTTCGGTTCGGTACTCTTTTAGACAGTGGAAACGGCCATAAAAGCGTACCGTATCGTACCACTTAGTGGAAACGGGCCGTTAGGGTCATTATACAACTGTGTTCTAATTGCAGGGTTCAACACTAAGGATTTTTTGTAAATGCCCAATCGGGCCAGTGGTTTAGATTGTTACTTGCCCTGCTAAAATTTTCACTGCCCCCACCAAAAAAAGAAGCTAATAGCTACTTCTTAGCCACATATTTTAAATAATGTGTTAAAAATAATATCTGTGAATCTAGGATTACATTTTTTTTTAAATGTTAATAAATATATAATGAGCAAAACTCAATGTCATGCACACAAAAAGAGCAGGAAGGAAGTTCTAAATTATTAAAATAAATATTAAATAATTATTTATTTAATTATTCATTTTTTTTGTTGTGTTGTTCCCACGTAAGTATCTGCTTCAATATCCTGCTAATTTAAAGAGCTAAATAGTTAAAGGTGACATTATAAAATGATCTAATCTAGGGGTGTGTGTTATTTATCACCTACAATATTATCATAATTGCTGTTTTAAACATGTGGAAGCCAAAACCAGAAATATAACTTTAGATTCCAATAGCAGAGCTCAACAAAAATAGGACTGCTCGATGGCCCAGGCCAGCATGAAAGATGCCTGGGACAGTAGACAGGATCGTTACTGGCCCTGCCTTGTACTAATGTTTAATTTCCCTGCAACTATTTGTCAGTTGCGTGCAAATACAGTCTTAAAATTGAGAAACAGCTTGTGCTTTTAAGCCTTTAAATGCTACCTTTTCTGTAATGTCGTAAACACCAAACTGCTTTTCAGTTCCTCGTATCTGATTGGATGTTTTGAGCATGTTATTTTTTCCATAACCTGGTAACAACCAGTCCAGCGAAGAGACGGCAACATCAAATTATGAGGCTAAAAGAAAACGTCTGTTTGCTTTTAAAAAATTGAGTAGTGTAACTGAGCAATGGAGGAGTATGACAGTTGAGAGATGGATGAGGTTAAACTGTGAGGAGGACATTAATTAAAAGCTGTTGAGCACAAGATGAGTACTTCTAATTATACATGCACCCCACACACACACACATGCACTACCAGCTAAAAATGCTTCCCTTAACATTCCCATTACGCTATATAAAGTTATTTTTTGTATTCTTTGAATGTTCAAAACATAATTTTTTTGGACAATGTACAACATTATTTTTTGGGTTAAAAGTACATTATTCAAAACATTTTCAGAACATTTCAGAACAAGTCTCGTTATTTAAATGTACTCAGACTCTTATTTAAAGTTAACATAACATATCATCTATATTACATTGAAGAATGGAGTCATAGCAGCATTACAAAAATGTTCCAGGAATGTCATTTTAATAATGTTGCATGCTAACAGTTATCATTAACATTACTGAATGTTCTGGGAATGTATACTGTTAGCTTATGTTACTTTTAACTTATGGCACTTCTGTCCATAAAGATTACAGCAGCACTTTGTAAAACAAGGGCAAAGTTTTTCATGCAGAATTATCAGCAAATGTAGGGAGTGTTTACATCACTTTGTATCTTTACATTTGTCATTACATTCAATACACCGTTTGGGCTTATCGGCAAACCCCACAGCCTTGGCATTGCTAGTGCCGTCATTTAACAGCTGAGCTGCATGAACAGATGTAAACTTCATTCTGTCCATCATACCATTGTACTAAAAGCGATGATCTGAATCTGCGTGTGGTTTGAGTACGGGTTTGGAGGCCAGTGTTTAGCTTTGTTAAGTATACATCTCTGTGTGAATGGTTAGTCAACGAAACCTTATATCACCCTAGGGCAAAGCCAGTCATCTGTATTCTGTCATTACTGTCAGCCACAGACCATATAATGTATGAAAACTACCATCCCGACACACGCACGCACACTTGAAATGATTACAAAGTCATTCTGGGTTTTGCCCTCAACTACATTCACATCATTCAATTGAGTAACGCAATCACTCAGATTGATGCAAAGAAGAAAAAGCTCTTTTCCATGACATTCATTCCTCCTGGTGTGGATGCAGTGAGTGTCTACTCGTGTGTTTTTTTGATAACTCTCTCAGAGGTAGATGCAGAGTTTATTCCACTGCTGTAAGTACTGTAAGTGTTTACTGCTGGAAGCAATAACAACCAGGCTGTGCTTTCCTACACCTTTAGAGGTCTTCAGTTCTCCTTAGAACAACAGGATAATGTAATGTAATTTAATTTAATGTGCATTTAAAGAGTTTGATTGCAAAATGCGATAAACGCCATTTTTTGACATTTGGATTTTATGATTGGAAATCACTGTTCAGATGTTCCCTTATCTATGTGTGAATTGCTGCCATTAACACAATTTAAGAATGAACATTTTAGGCCTACTACAAAATGTATTTTAATACATAATAATAATAATAATAATAATAATAACTTATTATTATTATAACAGTGAAATAATTCATTAAATATGAAGGGACGAGGCGAGCTTGTGTCCGTGGACTCGGTGAAACAGGAACTGTGCCATCGCGGCTCCGCCAGCTCTGATCATACAGGTTTGGTTTTCAGCAGCGGTGTTAAAGGGGTCTCCACTCTTTCTGTAACGAGCTACAAGTCGTTTATTTAACTAACTTAATCTTACTTATCTATATTATAACTCATCACAATCAGTCCGAAGCTGTTTAAGGATGGTTGAAACGATAAACATCCTGCAGTTAGTTTGCTCTGACAGCTCAGACGGTATCTTGTAATCCGGCCTTTTCATTCAGGGACTGGCCTGGACTACTGGCACACGCCATAGTCACATTATATCTATTAAGGCATTATGTTTTTAATATTATGAATATTTACGATCTATTGATAAATTATTGATAATTTTCCCACTGATGATCCAAAAGTTTTCTTCAAATGACACAGTGAAGCCATTAGTGCCCCAGCAAAAAAAAAAAAAAGTTATGTTATATTGTGTACGTTCTGGCTAAAACTAACTAACTAATTCAGAATCTTATTATTAATAATCAATCTTTGTATATACTGTTCCATATAGTTTTTATTAATTTTAACCAATTTAGGATGTTTAACAAAGTTAGGATAAATATGTTACATTTTGGCATGCTTTTTGACTTATTTATGAACTATTTATGGACATAAAATTCAATAAAAATATTCTGGATTTGAAAAATGTGTGTCCCTGGCCTTCACTGAGCTCAAGTAATAGTTTAACGTACAGAAATTGTGAATAAAGTTGACTGTTGATGTCTTCAATAATAATGTGTAATAACCAACATTTCTCAAAATGGATATATCTCGTTTTGCAACAAAACTCTTCATTTATATGTATCGTGTATGGTCATACATCAAAAGCACTCTACATCGTGTGTGTGTGTTTTGGGGGGTTGGGGTGGAGGGTCTCTCCACACCACCATCATTGTGCAATATCACCTTGTAAAATGCAAAGGTAGCCACAGGAAAACAGCACCAGTGTGCTCACCACACACCAGCTATTGGTGTAGTGGAGAGACAATGACAGAGCCAATTTAGTGAATGCAGATGATTGGGAGGTCATGATAGGTAAGGGCCGATGGATGGAATTTGACCAAGAACTGCAATGGGATTTTTAAAGACCACAAAGACTCAGGACCTTGGTTTAACATCGAAATACATAACTGTAGGTACGTCTAACACCACTTTCAACAGCAACCTAGTTTTCCCATGTGGACTCCTATTCAGGTACAGTACTAACCAGGCTCTGTCCTGCTTAGCTTCAGTGAGTAACCGGTTTTGGGCCGCAGGGTGATATGGCTGTGACTACAATACTTATAAGTGGGTTACAATATTACAAGCGTGTTGTAGTCTTTAGTTATTGACACTCAGCTATTTTTTATATACATTTTTTTTTACTTTGTGTTTCTGGACTTTACTCTAAAAACCACACACTTTTGTGAAACATGAGCAGAACTAATACATTGTTGATTAAATGGGTTTTTGACGCCATGTGAATGTGCAATGAATTGAATGTGACAGTTTATATAAAGATGGTTTTACCAACCATTTAAAAATAAATTTATTCTGCTCATGTGCCGAAGTCTGAGCATTTCTCTATACAGTAAAATCAGTATCAAGCTCTACAGCGATATTTTGAAATAAAGATTTTCTCTCTGTCCATAGACAGCAAGGTGTCCAACTCCAGAAATCCAGATAATTAACCCCCAAAAAATAGCGTCCGTTCATAAGCAATGTGCATTGGCGTATCCCCCAGATGCACATGCACGACTTCCTCAGTTTGAAACTAAGCATAGGCCCAATACTGTCGCTGAGGAGAAAGCTGTTAAATAAAGTTATTTTTTCGTTTAATGTGCACACTAAAGTATTCTCATAACTTCATAATACTCAAATTGAATTGTTGAATGCGTATGGTGTGTTTTGAGGAAGCGTAACTGTTAAAACCCCCCTGAGAACCTTCATTTTTAACAGGTCATCTTATAAAAAATGTAGGATGTGATCATTGATTAAGCTGGTAACACATCGTTCTCCCACATGCTGAGCTATTTGTATGTATCCTGAGTTAAGATGACCTGTTCCAGCATGCTTTACCTCCAGTAAAATTACACCTTATTATACGTCTGCTTCACATAGTGGCCGGACACAGAGTGAGCCAATCAATCAGACTAGTCCAGGCTTCTAGAGCTAGATGTCTGCTCTGTATGTTGAAGTGCTCTGTAATGGTTTTGAACTTTAAAGTGCCCTGTGAGTGGTTTTGAACCCCATAACCTCATCCCACACCCAAACCCTCCTTGCTTTTTTTTTTTTTTTTTTTTTTCCCTCAGATTACTTCTTGCGCTCTGTTGAGTGTTTTCTTTTGTTCCTGCGCAGTGACTCAAGATAAATGCATGTGGTCTATTAACTTTTGTTTTGCCATTTTTTTTCTTTTGTTCTCTCCCTCCGGTTGTCCTCCTCACATTAATTAAGAGTAATATATCAGTCATCGTGATCGTTTCAGACATGACTGGAAGGAAATTCACATTTGTGGGCAAATTTCTCTCCCCCTTACTTTTTTATGTGCACATAAAGACACTTCGTAAGACACACAGAGTTTTGCTTCTTCTGCTTCTTTTAGAATTTAATATGATTATATGATCATAATAACATATATTTTGGGTTTTTATTGATTCTTCTTTTATAAAAAAAACAACAAAAAAAAACATTAGAATAATAAGTTTATGTTAATTTGTTTATGGTAATAAGTTAATAGGTAATAAGTGAATAAGTTAAGGTAATTTCCTACCATAAAAATATCAAAATGTTTGATTAGTAATATGCATTAAGAACATTAAAGGTGATTTTCTCAATATTTAGATTTCGATGAACCCTCACATTCCTGATTTTCTAATAGTTGTATCTATAACTATCTATGTTGTATCTATAACATACCATACACCAAAAGAAAGTTTATTTATTTAGCTTTCTGTTGATGTGTAAAACTTTATTTTAAAAAAGTTACCTTTATGACTGGTTTTGTGACCAATGTTCAAGTAATGTAGAGTTGAAGTCAGAATTATTAACCCTCCTGAATTAATAGCCCTCCTGTTTATTTTTTTCCCCAATTTCTGTTTAACGGAGAGAAGATTATAGAAACATATAATATAAAACATAATAGTTTTATAATATATAATTTCTAATAACTGATTTATTTTATCTTTGCCTTGATGACAGTAAATAATATTTGACTAGATATTTTTCAAGACACTTCTATACAGCTTAAAGTGACATTTAAAGGTTTAACTAGGTTCATTAGGTTTACTTGGCAGGTTAGGGAAATTAGGCAAGTTATTGTATAACAATGGTTTGTTCTGTAGACTATTGAAAAAATAATTAGCTTAAAGGGGCTAATAATTTTGACCTTAAAATGGTCTTTAAAAAATTTAAACTGTTTTTATTCTAGCTGAAATAAAACAAATAAGACTTTCTCCAGAAGAAAAAATATTATCAGACATACTGTGAAAATTTCCTGAATTTGTTAAACATCATTTGGGAAATATTAAAAAAAAGAAAAAAGAAATCAAAGGGGGGCTAATAATTCTAACTCCAACTGTATATGATTCAAGTTTGGTCCCACATATTAAGTGGCCTTAGCTACCGTGTACTTGCAGCAAAAAATAAATACAGTGTACTTACTGTATTCATAATGTATTTGCAGAACACTTCTAGTGTCCTTGAGCTGGGATACTGGTAGGGTTAGGGAGAGTGTTAGGGTGGTTTAAGGTGTAAGGGATCATTAACAGTGTAATTAATGATGTGAATACAGAAATTAACTACAGATGTAATTACATGTTGGTATTTAATCAATCATAAGTACAAAATACATATATTTACACAATTAGTACATTTTAAAAAATGATTATATTCAGTGTAAGAACATTAGTTAAGCTCACTTAATATAAAGGTGGACCTGAAGTTTTATAAGTTTATAAGATATTTGTTGTAAAGGCTTGTAAAGTTAATTTGGTTCAACTTAAAAATTCAAGGTAGCATTTTCCAAGTGCTTTTATGTGTTATTGTCTTGTCTTTGATTTTTTTTTCTCCCCCTAAGTTTTGTGTTTCAAAGTTTTAGTGGCAGCTTTAGAATATATAACTTGACATACATTCATTCATTCATCCAAGTCTTAAAAGCTGAAAAGAAAGCCATACCTTCCACTTTGCCTGTCGAATGTAAAAATAAGCAAAAAGAAAAGGAAATGTGGGACTGGATTTAGTGTGTCTGCAGAAAGAAAGCACAAGTAGAAGAGAAAGACAGATCCTGTCCCTGCTGCGGTGGCTTTTCAAAGCATGTCACGAGCAGACACTGATTTCCACTCAGCCACAATAAAAGTCACTGACAGCCGCCTCTCTAAATCCTCATTGACCTGTTATGTATAATGGGCTTTACAGAAGGACTTGGCTCTGAGGATCTTTTCTCACAATCAGCGGTTTAAAGGAGGAACAGTATACCATCATGACATGCAAACAAAACTGCATTTTGCAAGTTGTGCAGTTTTCTCCCTTTCATTCTCACTTGGGTTGTTTAGCACTACAAAGAATAGACTAGACTCGAGAAGTGATGTGTGCTGGGATTTCCAGAGCAACATCTGCATATGACTGAGTATTAGAAACAGTCATCTAATGTTCAGAAAGGTTTTGTGAATTAGTTTTTAAATAACTTTTTCAACCAAAAATAGGCTTTTCTTTTTGGTGGTTTGCCTGTTCATTTACACATCAACGGCATTTATGGGACTAAACGCATAAATCTGAAAGCGTGTTTCAAAGTGAAAGTTTTTAAAAACACAGTCATTGTCGTGTCCAACATTTATTTATTATTATTTACTATTAATAAGCAGGGGCGCCACGGTGGCCTAGTGGGTAGCACGTTGCCTCACAGCAAGAAGGTCGCTGGTTCGATCCCCGGCTGGGCCAGTTGGCATTTCTGTGTGGAGTTTGCATGTTCTCCCCGTGGTTGCGTGGGTTTCCTCCGGGTGCTCCGGTTTCCCCCACAGTCCAAAGACATGCGGTACAGGTGAATTGGGTAAGCTAAATTGTCCATAGTGTATGTGTGTGAATGAGAATGTGTGGATGTGTTTCCCAGTGATGGGTTGTGGCTGGAAGGGCATCTGCTGCGTAAAACAAATGCCGGATAAGTTGGCGGTTTATTCCGCTGTGGCGACCCCGGATTAATAAAGGGACTAAGCCGAAAAGAAAATGAATGAATGAATTAATTAATAAGCAGCAAATTAGGGGTTTAATGAGACAAAGGTCATAGCTAATAGTTTATTAATACTGAGAATTGTATCTTAAAGTACTAAACAAAGCGCGACCATACAAGGATTAGTGCAAAATATTGCACTGTAAAGCAGAGTACTTGCATGTAGTTGCTACCTAACCATAAATATTTCAGATAATGTGTTGTAAACCAAGCATGTGAATTACTTTTTTATATATCTTAGGAGTCAATTTGGTATGCTTGTTTAAATGTTTTGAAGATAATTGTTCAAAACCTGTTTTTGATTATTCTGAGGTTATCAGGCTTTACATTGTAACAATGATTGTCTTTAATGTATAATTTTATTTATTTAATGTGTCCTTGCTGTGTAAAAATAATTATCATAACCAAAAAATTCTATTTTTTGCATAATTAATTTATCTTAAACTCCTGCAAAGGGAAGCTTAGACTGACTGACAGTTAGTCCACCCACTTTTCTTGTGGGAAAGAAGAAAAATACTGCTAGGAATAAATATGTAAATAATAAGTAAAAAGTAGTATGATACTGGTGGATGAGAGATGATCTGTCAGTGGGCTTTTCAATAGAGTCTCATCATGTTTTTTTACAGCATTTTATACAGATTGTGTATATAGCGAACAGTGACAGCATGATTTATCAGTCTGGGCAATAATTCTAATCCATCGTCATGTTATACTTTGTTTAGAGCTGCACAGTATAAATATTTTGTCTGATGTATATTGCATTATGAATTCACTTTCACCAGATGACTTGAATAGCTCAATCAGGAAAGAATTCTAGATTGATTGAGGTGAATATGTAAGGGAATGCATTTGCATAAAATATAATAAGCAAATAACAAGCACAGATAAATGCAGTAGATTAAATTTACTAATTATTTCAAAAGTATTTTATGGATTTCTATGAAATCTAACAGTATTAAGGTACAGAAGTTGAACAATCAAATGAAAATAACACTACTGTATATAGTGTTCACTTTATAAATTAAGTAATTGATATATGTTAAAGTGCTGTGATTTTCTTTTATTCGACAGTTCTGTCTGGTTCTAGAATCGGATGTATTTATATCACAGTAATCTGGTAGTGTTTGCTTTGCTTTGGCTTTTTTGAGGTGAAGTACTGTGATATTTCAATTGATATTTCAACAACTCTCTCTGTTTGATTTTCTTTTTTTATATACGATTATGCCTTCGAGCTGTTGAATAAATGCAATATCACACTTGTAGCAGTGTGATATGTCTGTATATTGTCACTGGTAAGGCACTAAGGCACTCGGCCTGTGGCCTTGAGCCAACACATGCCTCCCACCAGTGCCGATATACAGCCATATTGCATCATACATCTGATTCTGAATGTGTTAAATTCACTTGGAATGTTTATCCCCAATAATAAATATATGCAGTCTATTTTGGCTTAGTAGAAGAAACGGTGAGAAGTCTTTGTCTCCAAGTTAAAAGTTTATTAAAGGCATAACTTCAGAGAAGGAATGAATTATATTTTGTGTTCAAGGAACAGGAAAACACAAAGTGAGTAAGTAAGGCTGTGAGATCTAATTCAGGCAAGAGGAGCTTCTGCATACTAATAGACAAGTGTTTATGTACGGGACTAACCCTGTAAGCTCATATAGCTTGTGGCTGAACTATCATAACACGATGCATCGATCGTGAAACAAATTATGTAGTTACAAGTGTTTCCTGAACTCGGAGATCCATTATTTCAAGCATGTTGATTAAAACCGTAAATTAAATTAAATTGTAATTGCTTTTGTAAACAAAATATAAAACCTCCTACAATAACATGCCTTATGTTGTAAACAAAACAGAAACAATATAGTAACATTTCATTTATTTGTTGTCTATTTTTCTTTTATTGACGTTATTGTGAGGGTTCGGGTTGGGGAAAAGGAGCGAGGACTCAATTGCAACGAAAAAATGAGTATTTATTAATAATGAAATAAAACAAAAGGACAAAACACACTACCCCAAGGGGGAAAACATTAATTAAAAGGCAAAAACAAACTTTACTGGGCTGGCAGGAAGAAAAGGCAGGGCTGGACAGGACAGGGCTCGACACACCGTGGCAGGCAGATATTCGACGACGAACTGGCACAGAAAAACAGACATGAGGACAATTTAAAGCAGAAATAATTAACAAACAAACAAGTGAACATGATAGACTAATAATGGGTTAACAAGGAGGGTGGGACTAGACAATAGACGGGAGAGCACAAGACAACATAAGCCATGTGCTCACATAAAGACTAGAACACGCAGCCAATGAGAGAACTCATTAACTGCGCGCTCACATGAGGACATAATCACGCGGCGTATGTAAACATACACCATGTGCTAAACACAACAACAGAGGACTGAACACAAGACACAAGCACACGATAAAATGAAAACATCTTACCGTGCGCTCACACATATGCAGCACGCATGTTTCATCTCAGCGCCATCCCAAACCGAAACCAACTAGACGGAGATGCTGAGAATGAAACAGCGCGACGCCGACAGAACAAACAAATACCAGAACGAGAGTGCACAATTGCGAACACGCCCAGACCCCACGCGCCCATCTCAAGCGGAAGCGCACACGGTCCAAACGCACCCACAATTGGCACTCATACAGAGACACAATGACACACAGGAACTAGAGCTAGTGTGAGGACTCTGCCACCAAAACAAGAATTAACAAGACAGGAGTGGCAGTTATATTCAAAACACTCCAGAAATGTTTCATTTAGAGATTGGCCTACTTTTAAAATATAAATGAGTTATTGCGGCTCAAACTACTTCTGCTCATTTCTTCTATTGGCGTAAGCCACAAAAAATTCAGCCTAAACTTAGACTATTGTAGTTTAGATTAGGTGGTTGTTGGGAGGACACTAATCCACATTCCTGGGTGATTCATTGGTCTCCCTTTTTGTTTCTTTTCGCCCTTCTTTTTGTTTAGTCTGCTCAGTCACATTATGAAGTGCTTGTGGTGATTCACATTTTGGCCATTCAGCTGTTCTGAGTTCCAGCAAACTCATTCCCATCATCGCTCGCATCTTTATTTCCAATGAGAGGACTAGAGAGCAAAGTAAATAAAAGGTTTAATTAAACTCTGATCACATGAATCGTGATTTGCATAGGAATTCCACAGCCCTGTGCACGTGTTAGTGGCTTAATTAAAGACACATATAAAGAGTGATACACAGACCATAGAAGAAGAAAGCAAATGGGTCTCTTGGCACGGGGTTGAAACTGTTTCTTCACCTTTTCAACCTTGACTGTAAAGAAAGCCGTTCAACGAATGTAGCATTGTAACACTATCTCTGTTTAACGATAAACTAAGTGTCAAGAGTGCAGCGTACCATCTGCTCTTCAACAGGCTCATGTGAAACAAAACCAGCCTTTCTCATGGTTGAGTGAGAGAGAGAGTATAAAGCGTGCGCATGTGTCTACGTAACGTTATGAAAATACATAAACGTGGGTGATGTTTCAGTCTGGATTGAATTTGATGAGCAATCAAATCGATTCTCAAGACCTCTGTAGATCTTTTGATCAGAGAAAGCTGTGGATGTTAAAAAGAAATAAGCATTTCTTAGCATTGTGCAATTCTAAAATGTGTCCATGTTGCTTTGTGTCATTTCCAGGAGCTGCTTATTCAATTCTTCAGGGATGGTCACATGACGCCGATGTCACAGTGGAGCTGCTCAGGAGGAGACGCTGGCTTCTGATGGAGCCTCTACCAATGGAGACTAACAAAGCCAGTCAGGATGGTTTGAAGCTCGAGTCTCAGGATTCACCCAGGACACTGGCTGATGACGACGGAGGAGACAACAGCTCCCAAATTATGGTAACCGTGAATCTGTAGCATATTATCAGTTTGGGCTGAAAAAAGGGTAAACACTAAGCACTATTTATTTTTTATTTTTTTAATAAAAATGATTTATTTTATTTTATATAAATAAAATAAAATTTTATATATTTTATATAAAACCACTTTTAATAAGGAAGGTTGCATGAGCTACAAATCAGCATATTTGAAGGACCATGTGACCCCGAAGACTGGAGTAATTCAGTTTTGCCCCCACAGGAGTGAATTACATTTTAAAATTATTATAAGTGAATTAGACAGTTTCTCTCTCACTCAAACCCACACACACATACACACATACACACACAATCTCTAAGCTAGAACACAGCAGAGGGAAAAAAGGTGAAGTTAATTTACTGTGAGAGGGAATTAGAAAAAGAGTCTGAGATTTCTGTTCAGGTTTGTTCCTGGTGAAATGACCTGTATAAAAATGTACATAAAAATGTTAATCCACAGTAAGTCTTAATTTGAACCAGCCAGGGCTGGCATGATATTCAGCAGGGTGAACATGAGAAACCATGAATACAGATCGAGAGGCTTCTGTCTGCTGTCAGTCAAACAGCTGAGAAGTTTTTCTTCCACCAGCAGTTGTTGTGTTTGGAGGGAGATGCTGGTGTGCTGGTTTCCCTACCAGGTTTCTTAACTAGATTAAAGTGATAGTTCACCTAAACGAATGAGATACTTCTGTCATCGTTTACTCATCCTCGTGTCATTTCAAATCTGTTGTTCTGTTCTTCCATCCCAGACATGTTGGAAATGTCAGGGTTCAGGTTAGGGAAAAGGAGCGAGGACTCAATTGCAATA
>CAIGQQ010039163.1:1132760-1146868 GCA_903798035.1 Danio albolineatus
ACACAAGCACGCGGTGTGTGTGTAAACACACACACCACGTGCTAAACCAGAGGACTGAACGCAAGACACAAGCACACGATAAAATGAAAACATCCTACCGTGCGCTCACACACGCAGCGTGCATGTTTCAACCCCAGCGCCACCCGAAACAGAACCAGACTAGACTAAAAAGGCGCTGGGAAAGAAAACGCACGCTGCAGACAAACAGGTCACAAGGACGAGAGCGCGCGATCACGCGGGAGCGCGCAAGGTCCGAGCGCGCCCACAACCGGCGCTCATACAGACAATGACAACAGATATGACTAGACAAAAGCTAGCGTCCGGGCTCTGCCACAAAAAACAGGAATTAACTAGACAGGAGTGGCAGAACCCTGACAGGAAATATGTATATCAGCCTACATTTCTGCGGTGTTTCAGATGCCAAATCCACTAGTGGGCGCTGTCTACATTTTTTACTGTCTACATATTTATGTTTGTTATTTAGGGTATTTATTTAATTATTTTTAACAACAAGGGACAATGTACATTAGTCAACACTCCCCAAAAATGTAAATGTACCCAAATTAGCCCAAAGACTAGTTTTCATTGGTGCTCCCTTTGCCAGATGTTAAAGACCTGTACCAATGAAAATACAAATTCAAACTATAAACAATACTCAAATGAATGACAAACAACAACAACAATATAAAAAACCTAGTGTTCACAATATTCATTATTAAGAGCCCACTTGTTAAAATAGGTAGGTAGTTTAGGGTAGGTTTTGTGTTATGTTTTAGAAAGGCAGGGCTTGTCATACAGATCACCTAGACCAGCGACCTTAACCCAACCAATATTGTTTTCAGAATCAAACAAGAGAAAAGTGTAGTGCAGCCATTTAGATTAACCTTGATTTGACCTCTTTTGTGGAATCATGCTTCACTGTATTTAATTACAAATTGAGACACTGTTGAGTCATTTTGTGGTAATTACTTGCTGTCATGAAATCAATGCTTTTTTCTTTGATGTTTCTTTACAAGGCCTGTTCGACGGAGTTTCTGTGTTTGAACTCCTACCAGTTTCTGTATACAAACACATTCCTGTATAAACACACATCTGCCAGGTGGATCATTTATTTCACACACAACACAGTGCTTGGCATTTTATATTTTGTGTCATTCAAAGGCCTGAATATCTATTGCTTTTTATGGCATGGCTTTAGTCTAGGCTTTTAGATCTTAGTTTGCTTTAGTTTAGGCCCTTGTGGTTTACTTTATACTTTGAGAAATTAAATTGTCAAAGATTACAAACCTTTTATTCAGATAAACTTGTTTGAATTTTCGGGGTAATTTTCATAGTGTGGGTTCATTTAGGGTCAGTAAAATCACCACAAATCACACTGTAAAACATGCTTAAAAAAAGCAAAGCCATTAAGCATTTCTACCTGTCACACATTACACTGTTAATAAATCTGTAAAAATTACATTAAAATACCCGCCACTGTGGTTGCTAGAATTTTACTGTTAAATAAAATTATAGTTGAGACATTTCTAAATTTACAGTAAACTCCTGTAATTCATTAATTGTACCTGCATTGTTACTACACAAATGATGTGAAAATCACATGACACTAACCGCTTTTCACAAGCGGATAAATATATTAATATAGAGAAGGCACTTAGTGTCATTTATACAACTACTAAGCATATATACAGTACTTATAAATAAATGCAATACTTTACACAAAAACTACATCAGATGTAACTATAAGAAAGTAAAAAACAAACAAAAGAAAAAACGTAAACGTCAGCACAAAAAAAAAAAAAAACGTACCTAGTTTTACACTCGTTCACTTAATGTAACTGGCTGTTGTCACAGATCAGGCTTGGAGCTAAACTGCAGGAGAGTTGATCTCATAGGCCATATTTGAGGATCCCATATATAAATAACATTATTAGCATCTGACCAAGCATGTGAATGATTACAAACTCAGATGTCCACTGCAAAATTATCTTCATCCCAAAGCACAAGTTTAATCACTGAGGAGCTATGGAGATTTTGTCTTTTACAGACGTCCCCAAGACCACTGCTGGGAAACCAATGCTGTCCGTATAGGGCTTTAGAGCAAAAATCCACCACAAATATAACTCAGCTTAATAATACTCACACTGTTCCATTCAGAATTTCTCATTGCTATAAAAGGGATTAATAAGATGGTGCAGAAATCTATACGGTGTGATCAAATAGTCTTATCCTCCTGGAGTTATGCACACAGCCTTACTTGCTCAGCAAACAAAAATAGACCAATCCACTGCAATTTATTAATGCTCAATTTAGGAACATGCTAGTGAAAACTTACTATGAAATTGTAATTCATTGAGGACACCATGGTTATGATTGCATCTTTATTGGGCAAAATAAGACAAAAAGTATTAAAGATATTTAATTTTGATTTTAAAAAATAGCATCCCAATTATTAATAACAATAAAATGATTTGCCGACTAGATAGACAATTTGTTAATGATTTTGCCTCATCATCATCATAGATACTTTAACTACCAGACAAAGCAGTTTAGCGGTTGTGGAAAAAGCTATTAAAGAATTCGGTCACAGTAGGAATTGTTTTCCTTTCCACCATGTTTAAAGTTTATGGCCTCCCCAACTCCAGACTTCAAACTCTTCCCAGTAGTGAGCACAAATCTAGAGTTCACTGGGTCATGAATCAATAGTCTTCTTTTTGACTATTTGATTGCCCTCATGTCTTGAAATCATGTGTCAATAATGTTGAAAGTTATATTTGCAGACCTCTTGACTTTAAGGAAGAGAATAGAATGGGATTGCAGTCTGAAACCTCTTTAAAGGGATACTTAACCCAAAAATGTAAATTTCCTCATTATTTACTTAAACTCAAATGGCTCTAAACCTTCATGAGTGTCTTCTGTTGAACACAAAACATGATATTCAGAGGACTGTTGTAAGCCAGCAGACATTGACATCCATTGTAAGAACAAAACACACCATGGAAATCAGTGCTTTCTAACATTCTTCAAAGTATCTCCCTTGGTGTTTAACAGAAGAAAGAAACTCAAACAGGTTTGGCACTATAGTGAAAAAAGTAATAATTCTGGTTTGCTTCTAAAACCCACAAGTTTTTTAATAACTGGAGCACTGATGACAGTCTTTCTAGAAAATGATTTGTAATGATCTGCAAATTAAGGGATACAATTTCTGTGAGCTGATTCTCTTTCCATGAGTTGATCAAGCTCTTCTGTTCCTGTCCAAAGCGTTATGCTGTTACCAATCAGCAGCATTGTTCTGTGTGTTTTTTTCTGGCTCTGCAAACATTTTCCATCCATTTGCTTGGCAGATGGTTTGCTGATAACCTGCAGACCTGTTTATGGAGTTTAATGTCACCTTATTGAATGTGACTTGTAAATTCATGTTCCGGCACATATGTTAGTTTCAATACAGATGTCACATACGTGCTCTGGTCTCAATCAGCTGTCTACCTTTATCTTAAGTCTCTCTGTCAGCCAGCTGTGTGTTGATTAATGGAAAAACTGGGAACTCGTTTGACCCTTTTGCTTTTTTGATATCATCATATTATCCAGACCAAGGCTGAAACACCTTTACACGTGCTTCTGATCAATGCTCAGTTCATTATACCCCTTCGTGTCCCTCCTAATTATGTGCCCTTCAATGAAAATGCATACAGACAGACAGAGATTGGCTCGGCTTGTTGTAAACATGCCTCCGTGTGCACATTTTTTCAGTTGGGAGAGTGTTCGGGTTTGTTTTTAATAGTGAAAGACCTGAAATGGTATTTGCTTGTGATGTGATAATCAGAATGGGCTCGTTGCCCCGACTACACAAAGCCTGCCATAAACAACTATGGATTGTGTTTTGTATTAAATGGAGAGTTCAGAGGAAAGGGAAAAGTTTTGTCTACTTGCACACTATCACTGCATTCTGTTCCTTTGGTGAAAATAAGTAGTGTCGTTTTATTTCCTTATAGGAGGACACAGATCATAACTACTACACCTCAAAGACTTATGGTCCCAGTGACCCTATGAGCAGAGAATTATGGGTAAATATTGATCAGATGGACAAGGAGAAGGTGAAGATTCATGGCATCCTGTCTAATACACACAGACAAGCAGCGGTAAGAGAGCATTCATTTACTCAGTCATTATCCATCACGCTTATAAAATGTGTGTGTTGTACATTGCGAGGTGTCATAGTTGTGTAATTCTTCAACATTGCCATAACAAGTGTACATCCATCCCAGTGAGAAATAGCCAAAAAGGCTGTCAAATAAACATAAATAGCCTACAAGCATGCTGAAAACTATTGTGTTGAGTGCAAGTCACTTACTCAGTGACTAAGATCTGTAATCATAAGCAAGTATATAGTTAATGATTCATTTCCAAGCTTCAATGACCATTAAAAGGGACAGTTCACCAAAAATGACATTTGTTTGATCATTTACTCATCCTGTGAAGAACTAATCTTCACCGCTGGGAACGGCAGTACTGGCGCGCACACACACACATACACATACATATACAAACACTCACACACACGCACAAACACACTGTCACTTACCTCAGTTTACGTTCTACTGTTGGGTCATCGGAGATCGGGTGCACACGTATCCTGATGACATACGGACACCTCCATACATTTTCCGCATTATTACAGCATACATTTTTCTAGATATATCACATAAAGATCCCGGTTTAATGTTTTGTCATGTTGTAATGTACGTGAGTAGTTGGACTTTCTCGTTGTGCTGGCCAAACGAGCGAGTGATCGGCACGCGCTTATGACGTCACGGCCGTACCATGGGGCACAACGCGGTCAAAGCTCGACTAAACCATTACTGTTTGTGTAGGGGGAACATGAGATTTACATCTGTAAGGAAGGGAGACAGTAACTGGTTAGATTTGTGTTTTTACTTACAGTTTGAAAACATTGGGTTTTCTGTTTGAGTTGCATGTTACTCTTTGTTTATGTCAACAAAAAAAGGACATTATGAAAATTAATACTTACCTGTTAGTAGTATCCTCCAGGTAGGGAAGGGGTCTGGACTCTTTAAGAGGGAAGCCAGACCCCAGTCGTGACTTGTTTTTGACCAAGTCAGTGAATGTGCTATCGTTGAGCCGTGAGCGACCTTTTCCTTATTTTCCGTAAGCGACCTTATTTTCTTTTGCTGTTTTGTTGTGTTGTTTTGATACTTTGTTGTTTTGAGGGGACTGTACTTAGTGGACATTTTAGGGTGCACTGTAAATAAAATTCTTTTTTTTACATCTTCGGGTCAAGCCATTGTTAGTTTTTTTCGTGAACCCGGACTTAACACCCCACAGTAGATCGGTGAGGATCTATTGCTTCACACACCCTCCACTTGTTTCAAGCCAGTTTAAGTTTCTTTCGTCTGTTGAACATGAAAGAAAATACTTGAATAATGTTGGAAACTTGTGGCTATTTACTTCCAAAGTATTTGTTTTTCTTGCTGAAGATGTCATTAGCTATGTTCCCATCCAAAAGATGAGAACTAAACTTATGTGCAAAACTGGAATATTGTATAAAAGATTTGAAAGTAAAGCACTGTTTCCATCCATTGAGTCAAAGAGAGCAAAATCGTCACTTTCTGATAAACTGGCACCAAATATCAAAGAGAAAAAATGGAACTTACTGCGGTAGGAGAAGCAATTGTGGGATGTTTTTCTTATATAATCAATTATTTGCACTTCGGAAGATGAAACGCAATGTGTGAACTGGATTTTAGAGATGCAAAACCTCTCTGTGGGACCGCAGCTTCTCAAGACTGGGAGACTTTGATGGCGGTATATTGGCTAAGGCATTTTAGAATGACCAAAACAACATTTCAGATGTTGTGCAGTGTGGTCAGTCCTCTGGTTTGTCCATTAATGCTCCCCCATTGCGCCCCCGTTGTGACATGAAAGCCGATTGTCATTACGCTGTATCAAATGTCTTTGTTTACCTGTTAAATTAAAATCACATGATGCAAATGCATGAATTATACAGTAACTGTGTTTCCATTGTAGTTTTTTATGCACATCTTGGCATGTTCCTTAAGCATTTTTATGCTATAGAGCAAAATGTGCATAAAAACAGGTTGATAGAAACATTAATTCATTCATTTTCCTTTGGTTTAGTCCCTTTATTTATCAGGGGTCACCACAGCAGAATGAACCGACAACTTATCCAGCATATGTTTTACACAGCAGATGCCCTTCCAGCTGCAACCCAGCACTGGAAAACATCCATACACACGCACACACACATGTTTGTTTTTGTGAATTGTGGGTACATTAAATAGATTTCCATTCATTTTATACTGTCCAAACCTTATATTATATTACTCTCACCCCACCCCACCCCTAAACCCAACCATCACAGGAGCTTTACTCTCTGATTAAACTCATTCTGTGGGATTTATAGACTTTTTGAGAAATGAGGACGTCACCAATGTCCTCATATTTCACCTCCTTTTTGTAGTACCTGTGTCATACCTCCCCTACTGACCATTCTGTCATTATACAGATTTGTGTCACACAAACACACACACACACACACACACACACACACACACAGACTACGGCCAATTAGGTTATTTAATTCACCTACAGTATACTGCATGTCTACAGAACCCACACAGAAATGCCAACTGACCCAGCTGGGACTTGAACCAGCGACCTTCTTGCTGTGAAGCAACAGTGCTAACCACTGAGCCACTGTGTTGCCCCTTGATGGAAACATACTGTATCTAATAGCTACCAGTTTCCAGTATTATTCAGTATATTTTCCTTTGTGTTCAACAGAAGAAGGAAACTCAAACAGGTCTGGAACAAGTAGAAGACAAGTAAATTATGTGTAAAGTTTCACTTTTGGGTGGGCTATCCCTTCACATAAGTCATGCTAGAATAAAGTTTTGCCTCAACAATACAGAGTGTTTCTCAACTTTATGTTTTCAACACAGCGACTAAAGTGCTTGAGTACAAGTTAAAGTAGATATTGGAAAATTGCGCAAAAATGTTACAGATTTAAATTTATGAAGGTGAATCTGAGTTTTGTCATGCACTTCATTCTTTAAAATCTTTTACATTTGATAATAGCGACAGGCATATTACACACTACATAAAGGGTAATATTTGAAAAAATCATAATAGCAGCGCTTTTAAAATACTCATTTTCAAATAGTTTGGCGTAGTCTACCCAAAAACACTTATCCGCAGACTATTGAGTCAAACCCACAGCTTTCAGCGGTTTGTTCCTTCATGAGTTATTTGAAACATTTCTTTGTTGTTATAAATCCTGTCAGAAGAGAGAGAGAGAGATTGACAGAAGAGAAAAACTCAAAGCAATAGTTCAAAAGTTTGGGTTCCAGAAGATTTAAAATAATAATAATAATAATAATAATAATAATAATAGGCGACACAGTGGCGCAGTCGGTAGTGCTGTCGCCGCACAGCAAGAAGGTCGCTGGCTCGAGCCTCGGCTGGGTCAGTTGGTGTTTCTCTGTGGAGTTTGCATGTTCTCCCCCGTGTTGGCGTGGGTTTCCTCCGGGTGCTCCGGTTTCCCCCACAGTCCAAAGACATGATATAGGGGAATTGGGTAAGGCTAAATTGTCCGTAGTGTATGAGTGTGAATGTGAATGTATGGATATTTCCCAGAGATGGGTTGCGGCTGGAAGGGCATCCGCCGCATAAAACAAATGCTGGATAAGTTGGCGGTTCATTCCGCTGTGGCGACCCCAGATTAATAAAGGGACTAAGCCGACAAGAAAATGAATGAATGAATAATAATAATAATGATAATAATAATACTGTTATTTGTTGTTTAGGGATAGTTGTGCATGCTTTTGTGGGTTATGAAAGAAACATACAGTACCAAGTCCTGATCCCCGTGTGCCAAATTTCTCAGAAATATGATCAGATTTGGTGCGTCGCCATCCCATTACTGGAACGGGCTTCGATATCCCCACACTGCGCTTTCCAAACAAAAGAAACCACAGCAGACGGGCGCAGCGTAGATTTAGGAGAAAAGTCAAATTTATTAGCAGAGTTATGCTTGCTTTAGTTGACCACAGAATGAGTCCACAGGGTCTGTCTGGATGTACTGTACACTTGTTGTGTGTTTCATTTGCTATTCACCACCTCTCTCTGATACTATTCGTTTTACATTGATTCTGCTTATTGTTTCACTAACTGCAAGCTAAACTGTGTCGTCTTTTCCTCCCCAGAGGGTCAACTTGTCCTTTGATTTTCCATTCTATGGGCATTTGTTGCGAGAGATCACTGTTGCAACTGGTGGTAAGTAAACGGCAGTGAATTGAGCTCAATCTGTGAGGTTACATGAGAGCATCATCATGCCTCGCTGCGATATGAGCATTATATGGCTGAAGCAGAACATATGATGTATATGAGCTTGAAGGGGAATCTGTAATTGATTGGTTCTTGCTTGTAGGCATAAGAGCTTGGCTGTGAGTCACACTAGTGTTCTTGGGCATCCGGCTGTGTTTATCAAGTGTCAGGGGCTCTTCTTAATAATGGCTGACTGTGCGGCTGGAGATATGAGGGCATGTGTGGGGATTTTTATTATGATCGTGGTTCATGTGACTCACTGGCTGCTGGAATGCATCTGAGATGAAGCGGCGGGTGAGAGAGGAAGATAGAGAGAGAAAACCACCATATAATTTCTCCCTATAATTACATCAGCCATCGCTCTGCGGTTATGAACGGTGAAGCACAAGTGATCTAAATTTCCCAGTTTTCCCAGACGCTTTCTGGGGATTGAAAAATCATGCACTGCGTTGGTGATAATAAAGGTACTTTTCCTGCCTTATGAATGAAGATGTTATATAAAGAAATGGAATTATTAAATTCTGAGTGTCACTTTTACTTCAAGTGTCAATTTTTTGACAAAAGTTATTTGCGTTGCCTCCGTCTACCATTGTCTGTCTGAGCCAGACGTAATTACAAAGAAACTCCTTTGGTAACTGGGACAGTGAAGGAGCAAGGGCACTAAATTTGTCTTTTGACAACCCATTCTAAGATACATTTTTATGATCACATTGTTTCTGTCTCAGCTGAAAATGTTGGTTTTATTACGTTTTTTGTTATGTATATAATAAACTGAGCTACAGTTTTTATCAACACCAAATATAAGCAGATAATGTAAATAATTATCTAAATTATTAAAAAGAGCGTAATAATAACACTATGATATTGTTTTAATTGGTAAACAGTATGTAAACAGTATAAGGGCATTAACTAGAGCCAGACAGAATCTGCTGACATTTTTTACTATTTCTGCAAAGTATTTTGTTAAAAATCTGCGGATTTATGCTGAATGATTTTGGGAGTATCAGAATTAAGACCTTAATTCATTCATTTTCTTTTCGGCTTAGTCCCTTTATTAATCCGGGGTCGCCACAGCGGAATAAACCGCCAACTTATCCGGCATTTGTTTTACGCAGCGGATGCCCTTCCAGCCACAACCCATCTCTGGGAAACACATTCATACATTCTCATTCACACACATACACTATGGACAATTTAGCTTACCCAATTCACCTGTACCGCATGTCTTTGGACTGTGGGGGAAACCGGAGCACCCGGAGGAAACCCACGCAACCACGGGGAGAACATGCAAACTCCACACAGAAATGCCAACTGGCCCAACCGGGTCCTGCCCCAACCGGGGATCGAACCAGCGACCTTCTTGCTGTGAGGCGAACGTGCTACTCACGCGCCACCGTGGCGCCTAAGACCTTAATATATGAAATTAAAAGTAATACCTTTTTTACATTTATTTAATGTTTACAATGCGTATCCAATTAGATCCATTTTATTTGGTAAACAAAGCAAGTCTCTCATATAATATATCTACTAAAAGACAGAAGATATTACTTTACAAACTATATTGTAAATAAATCATATGAATATTTTCATATTAGTCAATATTATTACTGAAATTAATTTAAAAACTGAATCAATATACATTTACACACATTTAGACCAGTAAATAAACAGAATCAATGATGGGCTAAAAATCTGCGGAATTCTGCACGCACAGATTCCAAGTGGCCCTAGCAATTACTGTGACTGAACTTATATTTAAAGCAATTTAAGAGTAAAATATTGTTCATTTAAAGGTTTTTGAGAGTGAGGATTAACAAGTGTGGAGTATACAATGAAACAATTATGATGTTTTTGATTGAAATTACTATTTCTTTTCACAAGGGTAACATCTGATGTTGCTAAATTGTTTGTTGCATTTATTTTATGTCATTTGTATTATAATGATTTTAAGATATACATTTTACTGAATCTCTGCCCAATAATATAAAATATATTCAGTATAAAAACAAAGATGGAGTTAATTTACATGACATTTATGCTACCTCAAATATGCAGGTATCTACAGACTTGTTTCTTTTCTTCTTTTCAACTTTGATAAAAAATATAATATGAGTCTAAAATATAAATAAAAATTAGATAAATCTAAAATAAAACATCTGTATTATCGTTAGACCTAAGAAAAAAAAAAAAAAGCGACAGTCGATCATTGGACCTAAGCTGAACTACTATGAATAAAACATCCATTTCAAGCTAGTACTTTGATATTATAAGGGTGCAACGATACTGATGGTACAGATGGTACTTATCATTAGTATTTGGCACTCTTGCAACAATTGTGAATATGGCTGCACAATATATCGTTTCAGCATCGATATCGCAATGTACATACTACCCGCAATAGTCACATCGCAAGATATGCAATGTTGAGTCTGAATTATAGTTGAACAAGAGCCACAGAATTGTATTTAATGTAGGGCTAAAATGTACAGTAGGGCTGTGCAATATGGACAAAATAATCATATTGCGATTTCAATTTTTTTATTTATTTTTTTAACGAATATTGCGATTTGCGATTTTTTTGCAACTGTTTTTCTTTTTCAAACAAGCTACATACACACATTCTAAATGTATTCAGTGCACAAGAAGTGCATAACACAACATTTCACAATGAAATAACAGTGTTAAGTTTAATAAATAAAACTGTAGTAAAACTGTTGTTACTAAAACAGACAACATAAAATAAATTAAGATGAACTAACCTCAAGTCTAGTTAAAAACATATTGTACACAGTAGTACTACCTGCTCGAATAAATCGTCTTAAAAACAGACAACATGAACAAATAAAGATGAACTAACCTCAATTCCAGTCATAACAATAAATAAAAACTAATGTAAATCAAAACCACCTATTCAGTTCTCCCGCTCATCTTTGTCGTGCGCAGAGTGAGCTCTGATTGGTTAACATCCAGTGTGCTGTTTCAGCTCTGATTGGGTAACATATTAAAATCATGCGCACAAGAACGTATTCTGAATAAAAATCTAAATAAATAGATAGATAAAATTGCAGCCTTACGTGATTTAGAAATTGCATTATTTTTAGCGATTGCGATTAATTGCACAGCCCTAATTCAAAGCAAGAACAAGATTATTTTACTTAGCCCATTGGAGAGATAATTTTGCTTGTTTTATGGAAAAAAACTCTTCATTAGGACTTCTTTCTTCTTAAGTGGAAAACAAAACAATATTTTAACTTGATCAAAGAATGTTTGGATATTTACACTAGAAAGCAAAGCAAACTAACAAAAGCCTTTATTCCATTGTAATTATTCAATTTCTGAACCTTAAAACTGTTAGGCTTCCCAGAAAACCATCAAATAATGCTATTCAAACTATGTTATGAAATTGTGTTCATATCACAATATTTATTGCAGAAAAATAAAATATTGCAATGTAATGTTTTTCCAATTTCCAGGGTTTCAACGGGGTCTAAAAAAGTCTTAAATCTCAAAAGCTAAATTTTAGGCCTTAAAAAGTCTTAAATCTACTGAAATATTGTGTTGTTAGTCTTAAATCTTTTTTTAACAGGTATTAATTTTTCTTTGTGTATGTATAGCTACCCAATCTGGCCATTAACACTCCCAATATCAATAAAAAAAAGAAAATAAATTTCAAGCTCTATTTTCCATAATGTTTTAATTACTTTCCTTACAGTAACATTTGTTTAAAGTTCTCCATTTATTTACTACTGAGGAGGATACTGACCTGACTTATATTTTGTTATTATTAAATTATTATTATTGCATTATTAAATGTATTAAATTATAATTCGATTTTAATAGTGCAAGTGAAAATCCTTTCCAACAGGGATATTCGAAAAAATCCTTAGCGTTTAGCCTTGTATAAGACTCAAATTTTTTTCATAATGAGGTCTTAAAAAGGTCTTAAATTTGACTTGGTGAAACCTGCAGAAACCCTGAATATCATGCAGCCCTGTTTGTGAACGTCTTGTAGTTTATGAATGTTAGAATAAATTTGTGTTGAAAATGAATTTGTTTGTGTTTTGTTGTTGTGTAGTATATGATAGTGATTATATATTCAGTGGAACTGGATTTAATGAGTTTATAAGTGCTCCTGTGTTTACAGTGAAGCTGGTCAGCAGAGTCCACGTTGGCTGATCTCCTGTGGAAAGATTTGCATTGACTTAAGCAGACAAATGCATTTTTAGATTACTTATGCATGTTTGGAAAGTCCTCTCTCCTTTTGGTGAGCGGTGTGGAAGGAGGCATTTATATGGCTAATTAGAGAATTAATCACTTTGGAGACAAGCCAGGGCTGTTTGCCAGGATGGATAGATGAGAAAGGAGGAGAGAACAGAGATTAAGAAGAGGCAAGAGAAGCACATGTTCATGCATTGGTGCCAAAAGCATTTCATCCCTAAATAAGCTCAGTGCTTTTACCTTATTTCCATCCTGAATATGACTTCTTTCCTTTTCAGAATGCATTGATATGTACAGTACTGTAATAGTCTGCATTGTGTGTGCTTTCAGGGTTCATCTACACAGGAGATGTGGTTCACCGAATGTTGACAGCCACACAATATATCGCTCCGCTTATGGCAAACTTTGACCCCAGCCTGTCGAGAAACTCAACCGTCATATATTTTGACAATGGTGAGAGATAAAGCCTCCGCTGACTGACTGTGTGTGCGTGTGCGTATGCATTCATTTTTGAGTGAAACTGAGATAAACAGACGGTGACAGAAATAAATAATGGAAATCTACACGTATAGTTGACAAAACGTAATTTAATTATGACACACATTTCCACTTATTTGATTCAACTTATTTTTGGCAAAGGGAACCAAAGAGAAAACTAAAATTGAACCAATTAAACTTGCCCAGAATACAGTGTACTCTACCCAATTAATCATGCAGTTTGGACAAGCAGAGTTGTATGTTATTTATTGCAGATCAAGCTTAACAAATGACTAAATAATGCTTAGTGTTGACTGAGACTGATCTCAGATCTAGCATTAGCAGAGTTACAGCTCACTGAGTGATGCAACAAACATCAATGTTTCTTGTTAATAATGCTGCCAACACCCAAAGCATGACTGGTACTCTTCTAACTCCAAACCTAAGCTACTTTTAAATCTTCAAAATAAGTCAAGATGACTCTCTAACTCTTAAGTCTTTCCCTTCATTTAATAAACATAAGATTCCTTTCGTTGTCATCATTTCCCCCTATTTTGTCATGATCACCAGCGATCTCTACAGCCAGAGATCGCTGGTTGACACGCACATTTCCGTGAACTACAGATTTGCTAGTACACACACTCCTGCTACATATCACGATTGATTGCACACACACCACCGGAGGACCGTCAAAGACTGATTACACACACTACATAAGCAGCTCATACACACACAGTCATCGCTGAGTATTGTTTGCTGTTAGTGACATACAACGCGGTTTATTTGTTCCTGTATTCTGTGTTTTTGATCCTAGTCTTGTTTATTTGGTATCCTTGCCTGCTACCAATCTTATCTACCTTTTGCTTGTTTTACGACTACGATTCTGATTACTCCTAAATATCTGTTTGCTCCCGTTGACCACTGCTGTACTGACCTTCCTATTACATCTGCGCTTGGATCCTCACCACCGTTGTCAGTGTCACCATCGTGTAACATATTTTCCAACACAATTCTTTCACTTTTAGTAGAATACATTTTTGTAGAATGTT
>CAIGQQ010039163.1:1147268-1168026 GCA_903798035.1 Danio albolineatus
TCTTTCTTTCTTTCTTTCTTTCTTTCTTTCTTTCTTTCTTTCTTTCTTTCCATATTCACCAGTTCATGTCACAGTGTATGATATAAACAATGTATTTATTTCAGGTCCCAGTGCAGATCGCAAAGATAAGCTCCGTCAATCATCCAGTAAAGGTTGGGCTCTCTGATGCCTTTGTGGTGGTCCATAAGATTCAGCAGATCCCTAGTGAGTGAAAAACACCAAAACCAAACACACACACACTTACACACACGTCACACACACACAAATAATGCATCAAAACATCAGCAAACCATCTGCATATTTTTCATGTGTGTTGTTTTCTGAGACGCGAGTTGATGACTGAATTTGACAGGTGCTCTTCAGCCTTCCAGAAAACTGTGAATATGTTTGATCTGACAGTCAGGTACTTCAGGGACGAATTCAAACCTCCATCTTCACTCATTCTCAGGATGTCTGTTTGTTGTCTGCCGTGCCCAGCAGGAACAGTCTTTGATGTAGTAGTAACTGTGAGCCCAGCAGGACCAAACCTGAGGTGAAATTAGCAGATGAACATGTCTGGAGTCGGCCAGTGAGTGAGTGTGTTTGAGAACCGGAGGAGAGAAGCTGTTTGCTGTCAGGATGTCATGAATGGAGGCTCATGATTTTCCAAGACAGCTTATTCTTTCCGAGCGTGTGTTTGTTTGTGACTGTCGGCTGAGAAAGGTCAGGATTTGCATCATTCTGTCTTTCTGTCTGTTACAATATGAGTGGGAGAGACGGCTCTGAGGGGCAGATGAGAATGAGACGGACTTACTGAGAGCTCTTAATAGTCTCGCTACCCGTTGGCTAATTGGTGTCTGGAGACTCATCAGGTGACACTGTTTATGATGCACTCACAAAGACTTGCGTATCTTCAGGCAATATCAGCATGCTACTGAAGAGTTTTCTGACACCCCATGGGCAAGAAATGTAATTACCCACAGGAAGAGAAAAACAGCCTTCAATGAACAAGCTACAATTTCCTGCCTTAAAGTTTAGCCTCTCTTTTATGTATTAATACACTGGAGATGTGGGATCCAGCAAGGTCAGGCAGTTACTTCCTCAGCTGCAGACAAACAGTCACTTTATCTGAGAAATACACTGACCTGCCGTGCACATTCAGCCGGAGAGATGCCACACACACAAACACACACACGCACAGTTTGGTTTGACTTTGATTTGACTCATGAGTGTCCAGTCTTGTTTGTGGAGGGCCACTGTCCAGCATATTTTAGCTCCAACCCAAATTAAATAATCAAAACTATCAAATATCTGATATTGAACATGTGATGTTCAATTCAGAACTCTATACATCCTCGTACTGGGATTATACATGTCTATAGCAACAGCTGACAAAATGAATCTGTGTTAACTCAACTGCATGTCTTTCGGTTATTTATTATTATTTATTATTTCGGTTATTTCGCTTAACGCTTTTGTTTGAATTAGGGATGTAATTCTGGTTATCAAGGTTAATAATGATGTCAAACTTCTAGCCAGTTTAGCGGGTTATATACATGTTTGACATTATGATTACTAAATTTGTCATTTCCAGTTATCAATTTTAAATCATCTTTATGCATTTAGCATACATACTCTGTTGGTAATGTGTATTATTAAATATATAGCTCAGTTGCACAGCACCTGGACATTTACTTCAGCACACACACAGAGGTTGAACAATGAAACTGAAACATAGGCCTGATCGCCAATCTTCATTGATTGCACATTCCACAAGTAAGAGCAGAGTGTAAAGGTTTATTTCGCAGAGTAATCGCAAAGTTTTTGCTTAAAATATTGCAAGGGCTGCTCGTCTGCATCAATCAGACAATTTCTAAGCCACTATAAATATCCTAAGTTCCATATCACAGCCATCTTCGTTTTGAAGAATCCCCCCTTCCACCCCTGCTCCTCCTCCTTTCCTAGATGGGTGGCACAGTGGCCCAGTGGTTAGCACTGTTGCCTCACAGCAAGAACGTCACTAATCCTTACCAAGCCAGTCGACATTTTTCTATGGAGTTTACACATTCTCCCTGTGCTCACGTGGGTTTCCCCCGGTCCCCCTCTTAAAAAGGGCAATCACTATCTTCTCATTAGCCACTACAGCAGGGGAGTTCTCGAGATCTACCTGAACTCAAACTCCCCTCTCGCCATGCAAATAGAAGAGAGCCCCGGGCTTGAGGATCTTATGAGCTCAGGGCTCTGTGCCGAGACAGCATGCCAAACAAGCTTTATAATCAATCATCAACTAACTGTGAACTCCTGAAAGGTTCATTTCAAACCCAGAGTGTGTAAATACCCAGAAATAATTGTTCATTCAATGTAAACTTAAGAGCAATGTTAAATGTTAATTCAAGATTTAGTTTACCCATAGTTTTGAATGAACCAAGATTAACTATAATCCTAAATTATCGTCTTTCTAAACACTACTTTCAACCCAGTGTAAGGGAATGGTTCAGTCTTGTAATTTAGAAGCAGGATTAACAATGCTTTATTCCTGGTAATATGAAACCCTGTGCTGGAGGAATGCCAAACATGTACAGTATGACATGATACAGTGTTAGATTGTTACTGCTTGATAGTTAGAAACCAACAGCTAATCGTGCGCCTCATATTCACATGCTTTAGATCAGTGGTCCTCAAACTTTCTTGCTCATGTCCTCCTTTAAAGTAAAAAAGAAAACTCTGGCACTCCCCTTACATATTAAGAAATAATTTTAATATTACTAAACTTTATGCATTCACTGGGAAACCACTTTAGTTATGGGAAAACCACACTTTATTAAGAGCATGTTTCATCAAAAAAAAAGTTTATATAGAACAATAGCTTCATGCAATATATACAGTGCTAGCATATTTACAAAATGTAAACAGGTCACATGCTGCTTTCATCCAGGTATTCACACTGACACTTAAACAAGGCCTATAGGAAGATCTACCCAGTGTTTACGAATACAGAGTGTGAAATGTCAGTGTATGAATACCCTGGATTAATCGTTAACCTGAGGTAAATTATACACAAAGTGTAGCAATAATATCCCATGACACAGTCTAGAATTTTGGTGATTTAATTCAGTGTGGAAAGCCTTTATAAATCTGTACACATCGAGAAATCTTGCTACAGTACACAGCCTGTCTTCATTCTAATTCAATTTTCCATTACACTGCTTTTAGGCAATTCAGCTACCAGTCACGTAGATGGGTTATAACTGAATGCATCTGTATGTGCAGCTCTATTCATAGTTGCGTGTACATGCATTTGATCCGGCATGTACTGTATCAGTGATAGTGGGCTTAACTTTAACTCAGAGAAAGACAAAACCAGTCAATATGGTCAATTTTTTTAAATCTGAGATTTATCATCTGTCATCATCTGGAAACTGAACAAATAAGATATAGTTTATTATGATGGAACTATATTTGATAGAGTTCATCTGTAATCTAATGCCGAGTTCAGACTTTTCTAAGTCGTGTCACAGATGTTTTCACACTGCATGACTATCTGGGCTTGCGTTTTGTCGCTGCTTTTACACTGCAAGATGGATCGGCGACAGGGAGTTTCACACTGCATGACTTCAAAATAGGAAGAATTGCCAACAACTTTGTGCAAACCACGTCTCACACCCAAAAATACGTAGTATATCTTTTGTTATTATATACATAACAAGAAAGAAGCCCTTAATGGGGTAGAAAATGTACATATTTGCTCACCTGGCTTTGAAGGGGATTAGCAATTTCTTCTCAACTTTTTAATTTTTTGACCGTGCACGAGCACAGATTTGCCTGTGATTTCATGCATTTGTCGGCGATTTCTCAAAACCTGTCGGCGAGTCAAAATCGGGGCTAAAATCATGTAGTCTGAACTCGGCATAGGCTAAGGGTTACAAAACATCTACACAAAGAGAAAATTGCCTTTTAATTTTCACTTACTAAACAATATTTTAATATATATATTTACATTAAGAAGTTTACAAAATATCGTCATGGAACATGATTTTAGACTATATGGTGACACATTTTCAAGTATGCTGGTAATACACTTTTAATCTATATAAATTAAGTAAACTTTTTGATTAGTATACTTGCAATGTACTATTGAACGTAAAAATATATTTGCAATATAATTTAGTATACTGTTTTCACCAGGGTAAGTAAAGGGATGCTTCACATAAAAAGGAAAATGTACTGGTAGTTCATTTATCCAATATTTAGGTCACTTTTTCTCTTATATTAGCATAACTTTTTTATCTGAAACTGTGGTCCTTGGGAATTTAGACTATGATGCAAGTCAACAGCTTTTGGTTTCAGTTCAAAATCTAAACAAAACTAAATGAATATTTGTGTCTCCTTAAAGGAGAAATTAAAACGTAATGTTGTAAATAGTGAGAGATGCCGAATCTCTCTGTAACATTACCTACTGGTGTCTCTGTGGGACAGAAAGACAAAAAAACACTGTAAATATTTAAACATGTTCTGTAATATTTCCAGTTGATGCTGTTTTATTTTTGCACTGTGGAAAAATACACTGCACTCCTCGGCGGAAAGTCATTTTACACATCAAGCAGCATAACAGACTGTTTCAGTACAGCTAAATTAACTGGAAGTGGCTCATACCAGAAGCCTTGCACATTCAAGTCACGAATGGCCATTAAAAATAAGGTGGATGAGTTGAAAGTATGATAAATGTGTTATACATGAAACTCAATTACTCTCGCTCTCTCTCACTAGTGCTAGACAGCAGTTCAGCAATCCAAATGATTCACATGCTAACTGTAATATTTATCTGTGTGACACTAGATGTGCGGAGGAAGACTATCTATGAGTATCACCGAGTGGAGCTGTTAAAGACCAAAATCACCAACAGTACAGCTGTGGAAATGATGCCTCTACCCAGTAAGCCAATGAAACCACACACACACACACACAAATACACAAACTTACTATATTCTAAAATATCAATGTCATGTACCTTATACAGTTTAAAAGAATATGAAAGCTTTATATGATTTTATATATTGGCATACACGAACAGATATTCAACACATGCACATGAGAAAGACTCATCCTCATGCAGTGTCTAAGCTTTTCTCTACATAAATTATTAGCAATAAAATATCTTTGGATTCATTTTAAGAAGAACGGGCCATATGCACAGCTTATGTTTTTCAGCCAATGATGAACTCTCGGTGAAAGGTTTACGTTATTTTCAATTTCATATGGTTTCTTTCACAGCATCGATGTTGTAATGTAATTCAAATTCCTTCAGTTAAATTGACTTAAGCATCCATTTGGTTGTTAAAGGGCACCCATTTTAAAAAATCTACTTTTTAAGCTGTTTGGACAGACATATGTGTAGGTATAGTGTGTAGACGGTCATTTTGGGGTGATATAAACACACCCAGTCCTTTTTTTTTTTCAATTTAACAGCATAAAAACGGTGGACCAATTGGAGCGGTTTTGAGACCGACCGCAACTTTACGTAGGAGTGCGGTCCCCCTGCCCACCGAATTGATTGACAGCTGCGTATTGACATGTCTCCATAGTAACACTATAATCATATCAACAAGACAGGACGTGCGCAAAGCAACCGGGAATAAAAGGTCTGTTCAGTTCGCGAAGGTCATTAATCACCATCGAATGTGATCAAGAGTGAGTTTAAGTTTAACATGTGTTTAAAACAGTGCATGTTTGTAATGAACTACAGCCATTTATTTCAGCTTTACTTCATCACCACAGCCGCGTGTCAGCAAAAAATACGCTTTAAAATAATCTCGGTTTGTTGACATTAAATCAGGTTTATTTTGTACATTAACATAACAGATATCCATACAGCAGTGGATATTAACCCGTATCCTTTCACATTTGCTTGCCAAAGCAGTGCAAAGCTCAATGCGCGCTGTCTGTCTGTGTGTGTGTGTGTGCATGTGCGTGCGTAAACGAACTTTGTAACTACATTGTGTGTGACTCATCGTTGCAACTCCTCAACAAACACATCAAACAGTCATTGGTAACGTTCTTACTGTAGTATTTCTCAAACGTAGTGAGATCTGCTTCCGTTACATCTGTTCCTGTTGCGTCTGTCTGTCTGACGCAGCCGAGGGCGGAGATTGAGGCATGCTGATGGGCACATGGGAGGGGAGGACTATCCTTAAAGGCCCAGTACCAAAAACAGCAAAAAGCTGTTTAGAGCTATAACACAAAGACTTTAGACAGCTATAATTAATAATCTGATGATTATTTTGAACTGAAACTTTACAGACAAATTCTGCTGACACAAAAGACTTATATTACATATAAAAAGGGTCAAATATGTGCCCTTTAAAGCCTAAAAAGAGCCGAAAGACTGTGTAAATGCTAGTGCCATCAGGAGCAGCAGGCTAGGGCAGAAACTCCATTGAAAATACTGGGGTAAAATAAATTTCTATATTTTAAAGACATGGCACGGAAAAATATAATTTAATGCAGTGCTTCTTGTTTGAACTGAGACCCTCTTCGTATCTTAGCCAGGCAGTGATGATCGCTGTTTTTAAAAGAAATCAGATCTAAATTTTGTATGGGATGACATTTCACCGGAAGCCCTGGGGCTGACTGAAATTAAAAGTCTGTGTGCATGCAGGGTTTTGTCTTCAGCATTACATATTACAGCTTACATCTGATCTGATCGTAATGTATTCTGAGCACACATTCCTGATGATTACTTACAAAAACCGTGTTGTGCAAACAGTTAGAGGACAAAACAGATCTCACAACAAAAAGCTGAAGTATACTATGGAATATGCCTTTTTTTTCAATGTTAGATTTTATTATAAACTGTTTACTGAACATTTCTCACAGGTTATATGAAAGTCCAGTTCATTATTCGATCAGCCTTTTCCTCTATACATGAATGGTTCTGTGCTTATGCGTTTCTATGTCTTTTTTTCTCTCTTTCACAGCATGTCTTCAATTCACAAGCTGCACTCCTTGCATAGCATCACAGATTAACTTCAACTGCAGCTGGTGTCACCGGCTCAATAGGTGAGAAAACAAGCTTCCTTCATTTCTCTCTTCGCTAGTCTAATGCCATTTTGCTGGAATTAAAGATGCCTGGAGGTGGTGCAGCGAACGAGGGGAGTAATTTACATTTTACAAGTTCTGTCAGCAGTTACTGAAACAGAAGTGCTCCCGACACAGACATTCACGAGATGTGGGGAAAGAACCCACCACTTCTGATCCAGCATTCACACAGAGTTACAAGATTGCCTTTGTATTTAGAGGCTAAAATTGAAATGAACTGTAAACATCATGAAAACGACTGCATTAATGAAATGTTTCTTGCCTCCTGCATTACATGTTTCCAAAATAACACCAAAGTGACAGAGAGTCTTTTATACCCGGACTGCTTTTTTGTTTCCTGAAAGCGCGAAAGAGGGAAAATAAAGTCGCATTCCTGCTGATTCATGCCCGGGCTCTCTCACCTCCTGAGCCCAGACAGCTTTACTCTGTAGATCACATACCAAAGAACAGACGAGACCGAGACACCCGACCTCCTTCTGCTTTATTTTCCTGGCAATCCTTCCATCTGCAGACTTTCAATCCCTCGCTCTTATTCTCAGGCAGATACATGCACACCCCCACGCATACTTAATTTCTCACGGATTCAGGAGTATTATATCCCAGTTGGTGTTTATTGTGAGATTTAGGTGTGGAGAAAATTGTGAGTTTGTTCAAGTAATCAGTTTTCAGTTTATCAAGTGCTCATGAACTTCGAGATGCAGCATTTCTTTGTGCACTTGCTATTATTCCATAAATCATTACAGAGTGCTCCTATTATGCTTTTTTAAAGCGTTCTCCTAATTTTGTTTTGGATGTCACTTACAATAGAAGTGTATATAGGTTGAGAAACAGCTTATTTGTTCATAATGTACATTTAAAATAACCTAATACATTCAGTAGCCTTAAACAAAACCTTTTCATTACGTGTAATGTCTAGGGAGCAGATGAAAAGTTGTATTTATAGCGGTCACACTTAATTTTGATGGTCCATTTGTTGAATTTAAGTTAAATTCCAACTAATTCTCATTAGATTATAAGTAGACTGTTCGGTTGGGGTTAGGGTTGGGTTTAGGGGTTAGGGGTAGGGTTAGTGTAAGTTGACATGTTCCTTGCAAAGTTTCTTATAGTCAGTTAAATGTGTTGAATGTCTGTATCAACAGATATTAAACAGACAGTCTACTAATATTCAAATGGACCATCGAAATAAAGTGTTACTTTTTTTGGTAACTGTTGACATAGGGGAATTTAGATATGCAGTACAATAGGTCTATAAATACAATTCTTTATGTGCTCCCTAGATATTATGTGTAGTTCTTAATATATTGTTGTTGTTTAGTCCAAGCAGGCACAGGACGTCAACATGACGTCAGATTGATGTAGTACCCCAATGTTATGGGCACATTGCATTTTGTTTGGAAATGAAAATCAGGTTGATGTCAGAACCCAACGTCAAGCCAATGTCAGTGTCCAACATCTAACCTAAAATCAACCAAATATCAATGTCTTGTTGCAGCTTGACGTTGTGTTGGCGTCACTACTATGACATCTATCAGACATTGGATTTTGGTTGCCATACCTGATTAATAAATGTCAGTACTTGACGTCAATATGACGTCGGTTTAAGATGTTGGCTCAACATTGGATTTTGGTCACTTTTCAACACAACCTAAAACCAACCAAATATCAACGTCATTTGATGTCGTTATTGGAAATCATATTAATGCTATCCTTCCTTGCTGGCTAGATATTGAAATTTGGTCACCTGACGTCACAACCTAAATCTAACCTAATATTAGCGTCTTATGATGTTGTGTGCCCGCTAGGGTTGGTCTTAAAAAGATCTTTAAAACATCTCAAATTTACCCTCATAAAACCTGCAGAAACCCTCAGCAATTGTACACACTAACTATGTTTCCATCCACCTATTTTTATGCGTATTTTGTATATGTGCATAAAAACGCTTGATGGAAAACTAAGATGCACATACATTTTGAAAATGCATATAAAACATATGCACATAACTTGAGTAGGATAAACTTGTTATTCGATAAGAAAAGATATGCTTAAACTACAATGAAAACACTTTTACCGAACAAATTCCAGTGCGTGCATTAAAAAAGTCATGTGATTTTGTTATAAGAGATCATATGATGATATAATGTGTGTGAATGAATAAACCAGCAGGCTGAGCACATTGTAGAACATCTGAAATGTTGTGTTGGTCATTCTAAAACACCTTAACCATTTCAGTATTAGTGTTATTATGTTATTAATTAGGAATTATAACATATATTATAACATTAGAATTGTCCACGTCTCAAACCTTCAAACGCCACCATGGGTTTATTGTGTCAGCATCGTCTTCTGAGGTGAAAGTCATTTATTAAATAAAGAAAAGATTCACGCAGCTTTTCCTACCCTAGCAAATTCCGCTTTTACTTTTGATGTTTGGCGCCAGTTAATCAGAAAGTGACAGTTTTGTTCTCGTTATCTCGTTGTATGGAAACGCTGCTTTATTCACACGTCTTTTATACGATATTTCAGTTTTGGGCATAAATTGAATTCACATTTTTGTTTGGAAACATAGTTAATGTGGTATTAATTCAAGAATCAGTTTAATAATCAAAAATTAATAGAAATAGTTGATTAGCCTTAACTTCCATCCCAAAGACAAGTTAAGCATGATGGACCCGAGTGGTAGATTTAGAGAATAAAAGCCACACACATTTCTCCTGTCTCTGATTAACTCTGCTGATTTCAGCAGGATGTATTCAGCAGAAATTACTCTTGTAAATCTTCCCATCATAAAACACCAAGTTCAGACCTGGTTTTAAACTGTAAACGTGCATACTGCAAGGGGCCAAAGCTGACAATGTTTGTGGGCAGCCAGTGAAAAGATTATGCAAATATGTTACACATCTATATACACTGATTACAGAAGTGAACCTCAAATTGATGACCACTCATTTAGAATATTCATTCATTCATTCATTTTCTTTTTTCGGCTTAGTCCCTTTATTAATCCGGGGTCGCCACAGCGGAATGAACCGCCAACTTATCCAGCATTTGTTTTACGCAGCGGATGCCCTTCCAGCCACAACCCATCTCTGGGAAACACATCCATACATCCTCATTTACACACATACACTACGGACAATTTAGCTTACCCAATTCACCTGTACCGCATGTCTTTGGACTGTGGGGGAAACCGGAGCACCCGTAGGAAACCCACGCAACCACGGGGAGAACATGCAAACTCCACACAGAAATGCCAACTGGCCCAGCCGGGGATCGAACCAGCGACCTTCTGAGTTCGCTGTGAGGCGAACGTGCTAACCACTCGGCCACCGTGGCGCCTCATTTAGAATAAAATGACTATAATAGTATTATTATTGGCTGTGCACTTTGATCATTCTCAAGCACATCACATACTACAAAATATAGTATGCAGAAATTGCATAATAGGGTTACTTTAAATACATAACACAAAGACGCACAAGCACATTTTCAATGTCAGTGGGACCTTGTTTTTTCCATCAATCCAAGAAAATGTGCCTCTAAACCGGCTGGACTGGATAATTAGGAGGGAACACAGTCTTGAAATTTCTCCTAGTAGACAAGGGAGTTATATTCAGACATCATCAATATTCATAACCATATTTGTTTGGCTGGAGGTTATGGAAACAATGTGCAGTTAGAAATTGCTGCTGTAATTAAAGTTTTTTTTTTTTTTTTTTTTTTTTTTAAACACTGTATATGTGTGTGAATGTGTATGTGTTTTAAAGAGAGAGAGAGAGTGCAGGCTAATGATAAAGTAAATGCAGGTAACTAATGATGACAGTCTGATTTTCCCAATGCAAGTGCTAAACATTTTTAAGCATTTTTCCCTTTGTCTTTAGAGAAAGCAGATGAAGTCTCATCTGGATCACACAAAACCCCCCCAAAAAGCTTTAATTTATGAGAAGAAGGGTGTCAGACTGTTAGCAGGGTGTTGAATATGATATCTTTCATATTTCATTACGCTGAAATAATGAGATTACTTTAACAGATGAGTCTGTTAGTAACATAACGTGCATCAGAAACATAGATCTGCGTTCTTGGAAAAGCGTTCTTTCACCCTGAAGGTCAGATTATTACTGGATGAGAATAAATTTGAGCGGACTGCTTTTGCAGCCATTAACATGTAAATGAGATTATGAAAGGATGGAGAAGTGCTGACGAAGGATGGGCAACTCAACTCAAATCCAGAGAGATGTATTGCACTTTTGCTTGTCTTCCTTGTGTGATTCATTGGGGCTCAGGTTAACTGCTTGGGAGAGAAAAGAAAAGCAGGCATAATGACCGTGGCAAAGCTATAAAAGTCAATGACTCAAAATCAAATTTGTTTGGCAAATGTAAGTCCCAGTTAATCCAATACGGTATAAATAGCAAGGGTTTTTATAGATGAATAGAAAAAAGCAGATTGAATAGAAGGTGCTAGTAATAACAGGTCAAGTGTTGATGGAAATGGCTGCAAATAATTCAGTTATATGAAATTTAGCTTAGACATTTTGTAGCTTACGTCACCGCTTTTTATACTTTTGTTATTATAAAATGAGATAATCTGAACAGATATTTCTTTAAAAAGAGACCGATCCTAGGTCTGTTTTCCAAACCGTTCATGAAAAATACATGTATTTGCATCCATAATTATAATATAAATCTATCTATGTGCAAAATGACAGTTATCAAGTTAAATAATACAAGTGACATTAAAGTATACAGTTAGTATGAATTTGTTTTGTACTTTCATATCATCAGTTATTAATTCTTAGTTGTTATTTGTTTGTTTATTTGTTTCTAATGCTTAACAGAGCATCAGAATATGACATGGGTAAATGTAAACATTTTTAAACATGGAAATGATCATCAAAATTGCCCATGGTGGGTTATTTTAGCACTATTGTGCAAGTGATCATTTGAATACATTATATATTGGCCTTCAAACAAAAGTAATCCACAAAGAAAACATAACTAGTTGCTTTGAAAAATTAAGTTGTGTGTAAAAAAAATGTAAAAAAGGGAAAATGTATTGAACACATAAAGAAAAGGAGGTATAAAAAGGCATGGAAAGCCCAGACAGCAACAGACAGAAGAGCAACCCTCGTCAGACGTCAGTGTAAATGAATATTAGCTGGTTTCGTCCCAACACCAACATTATCAGGAGGATGAAAGTGAAACCAACATGAAGGTGAAATAAACATGAAGAACGTTGCTTGGAAATTTAACTGAAAGATAATAAGTTTAAGCTTCAGTGTTGGTATAATATTCTAATCCACAAAAATATTTCCAGTATTAGTTGAAGAATGATTTGATAGTAAAATATTGTGCATCCCTGCTTAGTGCAATTGAGCTATTGCTTGCATTACTCTTGATCAACAAGTTTATTTGGCTGTAAGTGATGTGTTAATAAAGAAAAACAAACCCCAAAAAAATCTACTATAACAACATAACTATAACACTACTATAACAACAACGCAGTGCTGTAAAAGGTGAAGACTAGAGCACATTACTCATTTCACCTAAAAGAATCCAGTTTATCAACTTAATTTATTACAATTTTCCGTAATGAATTAAGTTGAAAAATACGTAATTCTTTTAGGTGAAACGAGTTGGAGCCAAAGGCTGTTCAGTATCACATCTTTGTCCCACAGAGGCTCATATGTGTGTGTGTGTTTGAGCCAGCGGTGGCTCTTAGCAGAGCTCTGCTTCCTGTCCGGGGGTCATGAAATCTCTGATCCAGAGCTTTTGTGTGCCCCCTGACACAGCTGCTGAAGGTCCTTCTGCCCACATGTTCACAGCAGAGTCTCACAAGCACTATTACCAGGGGAAAAAACTGAGAACACATTGTTGTTCTAAGACACACAATTTCCATTGACTGTCAGTTTATATTTTCGTTTTGTATAGATGAAAGTCTTCCTTCCATGTTTAAATAATTGTTTTGTCTGGTTTTATCAGACCCTTAGTTCTGCGAGCACAAAAAAGGAAGAGGATCCTTTTGATTTTTCTGTACATTGATGAGCCGCGACAAGCCCCAAAAAATCTCACACAAGCATGTGAAGTGACTGGGCAACAAATGTCTCGTCTTTTCTAAGCCCCAATATATCAGCAAGAAACAGGGAGAGGGGTGATACGAATGTGTTTATGCTGAATTGCGCTGACCTGGAAAGAGATATCACACGAAGATGAATGGCGAATGGGGAATAGCTGAAGGATTTGGAGTAAGGGTGACTGTATCTCGGCAAACATCAGGAATGCCAAGCAGCTGAGCTCTGTTGTGCTTCATTCTGTGTGAAGCTGAACTGCCTCGCTCTGGACTCTATAAGCCAGCATCTCTCAGTGATATACTGCTGCAGACAGTTCTTCGTATATTTCACCGGCCTGAATTTCCTGTTGTTTGGGACCACGGTGAACAGATTGTTCCGAACAGAAGTTCTCGGAGGACTAAAATGAAGCTTGAATTCAAGATTTACTCGTCTTTTTGTTATTTTAAACCCATGTGTGGAACTCGATTTCCCTGCATTTGATGAGATTAATTAAAGATTGTCATCTTGTTTCTGTCTTTTTATTGTCCATCTTTAAATGATAATAAGTGTTTTTTTTTTTTCATTTTTCACCTCAGATGTTCCAGCGGCTTTGATCGCCACCGGCAGGACTGGGTGGATAACAGCTGCCCAGATGAGGTGTGTTTGTGTGTTTTTTTTCTATCGTAAATCTCTGCCTGCATGATGGATGAACTCGTCTGTGGTTTGCAGAGAGAAAAGGATACCTTATGTTCACTATATCTTTTTCTTTCTGCCTTCACTAAAATACTACATGTACAGTGAAACCCAGCATTAAGTAATAACATGTGTAACATCACATTGCAGCTTTTCTAGCAGTAAACATGTTTTTATTTGTATTCAATATATTCATTAATGCATAGAATGGAAGGTCTGTAACTTTTTTTAATCTATGTCTGTGTACAGACTGTCATCTTTACCTGTTATTACATTAAAGCTGTAATCGGGCCATAAAAGTTAGGCTCGATAGGGCCTGAGCCGAACAGAATTGGGCCCGAGCCCGACAAGTACATTTTGATTGACAGCTTCGTAAAAGCCTGAACCCGTTTACAGCTTGACATTATTCAAATGTGCACATGCACACAGCTCTTTTGCCTTTTTCAAGAATGAGTCGTTTATATGTGTTTTAACATCATTTATTCATAACAAACGTATAGGCCACTTAGAAGTTGAAACAAAGAAATAAAATAAGTCCTCTGTAACATCATAACTTCTCAGCACTCTAAATAGACCTAGACACTTAGCCGTTAAATTGGCCAAAACACCAAAAATAAGTCTTTTCTAAAAAATGTAATTAAAATAAATTCTAAACTATGACGGGTATTTGAAAGATAAAGGCTCTGCGGGATGTTTCGCCACTTCCAGCCTTGAGGCGACGGTGAAGCTGAATAATTAAAGAATAATGCCAACATTAGCCTTTATACGCTGAGTACATTATAGGCATTTAAGATTTAATTAATATTTAGTTATAATTTTAAAATTAGTATAGTAGGGTGCCACGGTGGCCGAGTGGTTAGCACGTTCGCCTCACAGCAAGAAGGTTGCTGGTTCGATCCCCGGCTGGGCCAGTTGGCATTTCTGTGTGGAGTTTGCATGTTCTCCCCGTGGTTGCGTGGGTTTCCTCCGGGTGCTCCGGTTTCCCCCACAGTCCAAAGACATGCGGTACAGGTGAATTGGGTAAGCTAAATTGTCCGTAGTGTATGTGTGTGAATGACAATGTGTGGATGTGTTTCCCAGAGATGGGTTGTGGCTGGAAGGGCATCCGCTGCGTAAAACAAATGCTGGATAAGTTGGCGGTTAATTCCGCTGTGGCGACCCTGGATTAATAAAGGGACTAAGCCGAAAAGAAAATGAATGAATGAAATTAGTATAGTAGGCTAAGTGTTTTTGTGGAGGAACATTATTGAATCCACTGTGGATGGCTTTAGCACTGTCCTACGCTGGTGCGTCCAGCAGCACTAAACACCCTTTTACTGCTGCCGCTACTGGCCGGGATGCATAGTACTACTGATCTCGCTAATTTTGCAAGTTTTGGGTAGGATTGTTTGTTCATCTTCCACCTGGCAAGAGCATCCATTTCATTTCCCATGACAGCGGTTTCAATGTAGCAAGTGACCTGGGTTCAAGTGGATGTGTTTTAATGTTGTAACAAACGATTTGATCACTTTCTCGTGCCAATTGAAATGCATCACATGACCGTTCATTAACTGTGCAAGCCGGATCACAAGCCCGAGCCCGGCCCGACCGACCCTGTCCAAAATGATACAAAAATTACGCCCAAACCCACCCGAACACCTCAGGCCTGACCCTGTCCATAATTATAGAAATTAAGCCCGAACTCACCCTAACCCGTCAGGCCCCTTCAGGTTCCTTCCGGTTTGAGCGAAGATCTTGCGCTCTAATTGACATTATTAAAGTGCTCCCTTAAATAATTGTTTAAATGTCGTGTTTTTGAGTGTAAAAGAGTTTCTGTTTTTATCACTGTGAACTGTAGAACTGATAAGGAAACCTAAAATGTCATATTTGAAATGAAGAAATCCTAACTGATGTTTAATTGCATTAAAGCTTTCACGGATCACGGATCTAAAATCTAATGGATTTATTTTTTCTTTCTTTCCCTCTTGTTGGTTGCAAACCTATTTCAGGAGAATTCCCAAAATTAGAAAACTTAGAATAATGTGACCATGGACCACAAAACCAGTCATAAGGATTTTTTTGGAAATTAAATAAGCTTTTCACTTATGTACAGTATGCCTTGATATGATAGGACACTATTTGGTATCTTGGCCATAATAATGAATGCCATAAAACAACAATCTCCAAAGTTCTTCCTGTATTTCTCTGCCGCATCTCAGCATTTAATGTCAGAACAACATAACTGCCAACTTTATGAAAATCTAGAATCTGAGTGTTCAAAAAAAATTGTCTTTACAATTTTCCAAATTAAATTTTACTAATAAAAAATTGAGTTTTGATATACACTCACTGGCCACTTTATTAGGTACACATATCCAACTGCTCGTTAACACAAGTTTCTAATCAGCCAATCACATAGCAGCAACTGAGTTCATTTAGGCATGCAGACATGGGCAAGACGATCTGCTGCAGTTCAAAACTGAGCATCAGAATGGGGAAGAAAGATGATTTAAGGGACTTTGAAGGTGGAATGGTTGTTGATGCCAGACGGGCTGGTTTGAGTATTTCAGAAATTGCTAATATTGGGATTTTCACACACAACCATCTCTAGGATTTAGAGAGAATGGTCCAAAAAAAGAGAACATATCCAGTGAGTGGCAGTTCTGTGGGCACAAATGCCTTGTTGATGCCAGAGGTCAGAGGAGAATGGCCAGACTGGTTCCAGCTGATAGAAAGGCAACAGTAACTCAAATAACCACTTGTTACAACCGAGGTGTGCAGAAGAGCATATCTAAATGCACAACACGTCAAACCTTGAGGCAGATGGTTACAGTAGCAGTACACTGGGTGCCACTCCAGTCAGCTAAGAACAGGAAACTTAGGCCAATATTGGACAGTAGAAGATTGGAAAAACGTTGCCTGGTCTGATGAGTCTCGATTTCTGCTGTGACCTTTGGATGGTAGGGTCAGAATTTGGCATCAACAACATAAAAACATGGATCCACACTGCCTTGTATCAATGGTTCTGGCTGCTGGTGGTGGTGTAATGGTGTGGGGGATATTTTCTTGGCACACTTTGGGCCTATTAGTACCTAATGAGCATCGTGTCAACGCCACAGCCTACCTGAGTATTGTTGCTGACCATGTCCATCCCTTTATGACCACAGAGTCTCCATCTTCTGATGGCTACTTCCAGCAGGATAACGCGCCATGTCATAAAAGCGAATCATCTCAGACTGGTTTCTTGAACATGACAATGAGTTCACTGCTCTCAAATGGCCTCCATAGTCACCAGATCTCAATTCAATAAAGCACCTTTGGGATGTGGTGGAACATGGATATCCAGCCGAAAAGTCTGCAGCAATTGCGTGATGCTGTCATGTCAATATAGACCAAATATCTGAGGAATATTTCCAGTACCTTGTTGAATCTATGCCATGAAGGATTAAGGCAGTTCTAATAAAGTGGCCAGTGAGTGTATTTACAGTAAGATATTTACAAAATATATAGAACATGAACCTTAGTTCATATTCCTATGAATGCTTTTTGGCATAAAAGAAAAATCTATAATTAGTGCATAGTTGGCTTTTGACATAAGACTGGTTTTGTTCTCCAGGGTCACGTATTGGCACTGATAAGCAATGTCGCTTGAGCTTATGTCAGATATGTTTTGGTCCAACTGCTTATAATACTTGTATTTACTGGCAGACAAAGGATAACACGTGTGACATCATCAGCACCACTAATCTGGATCTGCTGACCACTGCATCAGTGGCGAAGATGAGCACAGGGAGCAGAGGAACTACTGAGGGTCACTCGAGCCGAGCCCCATCACACATGCCCACCAGCATACCAACAGAAGGTACAGTCACCACAGAACATTAAACTGATCTTACAATCCTCGTAGAGAGAAGGGAAACAAACGGGTCAGTGATCTAAACCATTAGTCACAAGTGACTGCTCGTGGTAAGAATGCAGCAAGATAATGTTAAGAGGGCACCGATGGATTCTACATAAATCAATAGACACGGAAAAAGAAAGGCTTATTTGTGCTTTATGAGCTTGGGGGAAATCAATTCCTGGAGAAGTAACGTTCAGTGTGTGAGAACATTCAGAACATGGCTAAAGGGCTTTGCTCATAAATGGCTTCAATAGATAATCATGCTCATCTTTCTTCTTAAATAAACACTGGCACTTATGAAGACAGACTGAAAACACACTCTCATATAGACACCGCTTAAAGGGACAGTTCACACAAAACTGAACATTCTGTCATCATCTGTTATCCTTTACTTGTTCCAGACCTCTTTGAGTTTCTTTCTTCTGTTGAACACAAAAGAAGATGAAGACAAATGTTGGAAAATGTTTGAATGGCAATATGAGCCAGCAACCAGCATTCTTCAAAATATCTTCTTCTGTGTTCAACAGAAAAAAGGACACTGATGGTTCGGGACCCCTTGAGTAAATATGGAGTATTTTTTCCCTTTTGGGTGAACTATCACTTTAACTGTTATATAATCTCAGCCTCATGTTGTGTGCTTTGCTTTCTTTGTTTTTCTTCGAGATAGACACAAACACATTAACAGACACAGCAACACGCCATAAATGATCAGTCTTGTCTGTGAAATATGAGTGCACCTATAATTATTTAAATTCTAGAGAAACGATGGATTCATGCAAACTTCAGCACAAGTTTGATTTAACTTTTGATTTAATGTTCTTTCTCCTTGTTTGTTAGCTTAGGCCTGTTGCAACTGTGATTGTTCTATTGTTTATATTAATCTGAGCGGTTACTGGAGAAAACAGCAATGATTGTGTGATTTTAATTACATTTAAATTTCCCATCCAACTGAAGTCATTGCGTTTGGGAACAGAGATGAGGTTCTCAAGGTGAATGCGTACTTTGGCTCTAGGGGTCGAACAACAAAAAATAAGATCAAAGATCCTGGCGTTGTTCTGGATTCAGATCTGAGTTTCAGTTGTCATGTCAAAGCAGTAACTAAATCAGCATACTATCATCTCAAAAACATTGCAAGAGTTAGATATTTTGTTTCCAGTGAAGACTTAGAGAAACTTGTCCATGCTTTTATCACCAGCAGGGTGGATTACTGTAATGGCCTCCTCACTGGCTTCCCAAAAAGATAGTCAGACAGTTGCAGTTCATCCAGAACGCTGCAGCCAGGATTCTGACCAGAACCAGCAAATCAGAGCACGTCACACCTGTCCTCAGGTCTTTACACATGGCTCCTGGTTACATTCAGAATAGATTTTAAAGTATTGTTACTTGTCCATAAATCACTAAATGGCCTAGGACCCCAATACATTACAGATATGCTCACTGAATACAAACCTAATAGATCACTCAGATCTTTAGGATCAAGTAAATTAGAAATTCAAAGAGTTCAGTCAAAGCAGGGTGAATCCGCCTTCAGCTGCTATATAGAATCAGCTTCCAGAAATGATCAGATGTGCGCCAGCATTAGGCATATTCAAATCAAGACTGAAAACACATCTGTTTAGCTGTGCCAAATTAGCACTGTGCTACATCCACTTTGAATTACCATTGTGTATGAAATGTGCTTTATAAGTAAACTTGCCTTGCCCTGCCAAATAAGGTATTTTTTATTTGATGTTAATACGCTTTTAGGTTAACTAATTAAAGTAAATGAAACAGACACCTTTTTCTTCCAAATTCCGTCATATACTATTAAATTTTATTACAATTACATGTATGCCAATTAATTTTTAGACCTTGGCAGGCCTCGACAGGTCTAATTAACATGAAGAAGGGATTTTTTCCCCCAATTCTTGGCAGTTTTGCTATTCCAGGGAATTTCAAGTACTGTCATACTGTTTGTATTTACTGAAGTTGCTAATTTGTTTTCACTGAGAACAAAAATACTGCATGACAGTCACAGCCATTGAGAACATTTCTGATTTTTAATGCACATTTATGAGGAGCAATGAAATTTCATGGTTAGTGGGGCTTTTATGAAGCCTTGTGTAAAATATGATGCTGGTGTTTGTTCTGTCATGTCTCAAAACTAAAAGCTGCTAACTACGAATATTTGCTCACTTCTCTTCACGTAAATCAGTAGCGCGCTCTGTTTTTACAGGCAGGACTGGATCTGGCTACAAAGATTACATTAGTTTCTGTTTTGCCAGGGGTCCACTTAAAGTGATTAAGTACACGAAACAATCTGTTCATCATTAACAGTTTCTCAGAATACTCAATAAGCCAGTGAATTATGAGGTCATTGAAAAGGCAAATAGCTCTTGTTTCCACTCTCCGTCCTTCATCCCCCATTCATTACTGGATGGTTATTTCATTAACTGCCCGCTTATGTTATTATGACAAGAGAATTAAAATGCTGACAGGTCCGTATGGAATAATCAAGAAATTGATGCTGAAACTGAGTTTGAGTTGTCTATCGTAAAAGTTAGTAATCTGCATCTACTGTATTAACTTGAGTATAGTTCTGTCATCATATATGCAACATCGTGTTTGAATCCGTTTTTCTACCTGAAAGCGAAAAAAGTATGTTTGGATAATTGTTGATAACCAGTTTTGGTCAGTGTTAACACTTGTATGAACCAAAAACGGTTTCTTTTTATAAACATATTCATTTGTGTTTCACAGAAGAAAGTTATGTTGCACAATATACTGGTGCTGAAAATGCCCGTGTTGGTGAATATTCCTGTAAACACTGTTGGTTGCAGGTAAACACAGGTCTTGTCCAATAAAACAGCTGAGAAGGAATCTGTGTGTCATGAATTTGAGACTGTTCAGCTCGTAAAATGACCGCAGCTGGGTGTTCCTGCTGCTCTGTTCATTCAGTGATAATGACAACAGCATAAAAAGGCAAAATCACTCACTGCTCTTTTTTTTCACTTTACTAGCATTCATAAATAAATAAATAAATAAATAAATAAATAAATAAATAAATAAATAAATAAATAAATAAATA
>CAIGQQ010039163.1:1168036-1183765 GCA_903798035.1 Danio albolineatus
ATAAATAAATAAATAAATAAATAAATAAATAAATAAATAAATAAATATTCTTGGCGTGTAAAAAAAAATTAAGTAGGATGCTTTCAGTTTGGTACTAATTACAAACTGAATAATTTGCTGTGGTAATTGAAAATTTAAAAGTAACAAATGGATAAAAATAACAAGGCAACTCAAATGGTGTAACAGGCACATAGGCCGTTCCCACCTCCAAGAAAAAAATAACTGCTAACACTACTTCTGTCACGCATACTGCTGGAGGAGCTTGTTGTAATATGGGTAGTAAAATTAATGCAATTACTGAAGTGTTTTTGTGCAGCTCTTTTAAAAACACTCTGTGAGCGCCTGAAAGCACTTTTGCAGCGATGCGTTAAACTCATTCACCGACTGTCGGCTGCTCAGTGCTTCATGTGAAACAAACACTGAACAATGCAGTGGTCTCATTTGAAATAAACAGAAAAAAATGCTTACAAAGTAAGGGAGAAAGAACTGAGTTTTAAAAAATAAATAAATAAAATCACAGCTCAGGATTGTAACGCCGAACGTCATAAAATCTCCAAAGTTCTGCCTGTATTTCTCTGCCGCATCTGGGTAATTGACGTCAGAACAATATAACATCATCTGCCAGTCACTACAAACATGTCATGTTTTGCCATCCTTTTATATTAGAAATGCTTTTGCAATTTATATCAAATGTCATTTATTAAACAATAGCATTAAACAAAAACCATATAAAAGATTAAGGCATAGTCATTCAAGTAAATCATAAAACATGAACAACCAAATTTTTATATAACATTTATTACATGCAAAGCTGTAAATCATTGCAGTCAATTCTATCTGCTCTGGAGCAAATAACAGATGATTACAACTAAATATTTTCTTTTGGCAAACCCAAATTTAACTATATTTTACATTTAACCACTATATAGACATCCAGTAGACTACAGAATAGGGCTGCTTGATTATGTGAAAAATCAGAATCACAATTATTTTGTTCACAAGTAGGCTCACACGCAATCTGTGTGCGCAGATTTTTAGCCCATCATCAATTCTGTTTATTTACTTGTGTAAATGTGTGTAAATTTATATTTATTCAGTTTTCAATTTATTTGAGTAATAATATTGACTATAATGAAAATATTCATATGATATATTTACAATAGAGTTTGTAAAGTACTGTTTTCTGTGTTTTAGTAAATGTATTATATGAGAGACTTGCTTTGTTTACCAAATAAAATGGATCTAAATGGATTCGTATTGTAAACATTAAAAAAAAATTAAAAAGGTTTTACCTCATATATTAAGGTTTTAGTTATGATACTCCCAAAAAATTCAGCATAAATCCACAGATTTTAAACAAAATGCTCTGCAGAAATAGCAAAAAATGTCCGCAGATTCTGTCTGGCCCTATTGAATTGAAATCAAAATTATTTAAAAGAGGGGTGACACAGTGGATAATTGGTTAGCACCGTCGCCTCACAGCAAGAAGCTCTCTGGTTCGAGTCCTGGCTGGGCCAGTTGGCAGTTGGTGACCCCTGATAAATAAAAGGACTAAGCTGAAGGAAAATGAATGATTATTTAAAAAGATAGATTTTTTAAAAAATCCTTCATGTAAGTAAGGTTGCTATTACACCTTCAAAAATTCCACAATTCTTAATATTGAAGAAAAAATGATTTGTTCTTTATTAAAGCTACAAAAGTCAAGAGCAGTGAGTGATTGTGTCCTTGTCTTTTGTTTGATTAGTAATGATCAGTCAGCAGCAGGAATATAGCGCACTGATGCTTTAAGTGCCACGCTGTTTCAATTTATAAGCCTTCTCATTCCCAACTATTTACGATAGTTTATTACATAACAAACGAGGGTTAATGTGAATAAACACTAAACACTGTGTATTGACACATTTTTGCATATATTTGACTATTAGCTCAGGTGATTTTAGATGTGTGTCCTCTGCTTATCCCAGTGGCTCAGCGTATCCCCTCAACAGCATGCGTTCTCTTTAGTGCTTTTAATAACATGAATGAATCGAACACACAATTGATCATTAAATGAAGCAAAAGTCACATTACAGAACGTGCTTACACTAATTCTCATCTGAAGCTTTGCATAGAAACTACTGCTGGAAGGAGAAGACACAATAATGTCTTATCTTGGTTCATGTTTTTTGTTTATTATCGCTGGAAGCCAAAATAAAAATCCAAACTGAATTTCGATCAATTGCACAGCCCTACCCCAGAACAAGTGTCCATCAGAAGAATGCTCTCAGTAGACAATGAGCAGTTGAAAGGCGCACTGGAAGTCCCACCTCCAAAATCATCTAAACACATTTTCAAAAACTATATCTCATAAATAAACCATATATTTACATTGGAAATCTAAACAGCCACACTCTCACCTCAAAAGGTCATTATCAAGTACAACAGCAGCAGTATTTGTCAGACTAGAGTTTAGTCCTCGGCTTGGCACTCAATGTGTGTGGAGTGATACACACATGTGGAGAAGCTGGAACAAAGTAACGTGTGCATTATTTTCTGTGGACTAATTATAATTATCCATCATTATTCAGGGTATATGTGTGTGGGAAACTTTCATGTAACAATGTAAATGCCTCTGTCTACAACGGATACAGTATCAGCAGTTATTGTGGCTCTTCAGTCCTCATTAGAAATGCCTACAGCAGATGTTGACCTGTCTGTTGCACACAGGAGCTTTTCGGCTCACTACAAGTCATATTCAGGAATGCTGGAGTGGATCGCTCATTAAAAATTCATTACAAATCCATAACTTGCTCCATAACATCTCTTTGAAGTGCTCCTCCTCACACACATGTGTGACCCATTTGTTTATGAGATGTGGTTGTGTTCTTTATGGTCTGTGATGTTACATTTCACTGTAAAGTAGAAAGCTTCTACGTGTAAACCGAACTTTTTACTCACTTCTCTTCTTCTGTCTGTTTTCCTGTCTGTTGTTATAGATGACACCAAGATCGCGCTGCATCTCAAAGACAACGGAGGTAAGATATGGTTTCAACGTTTTGTCTTTGGACTACAACGATACGCTACAGTACTGTAGTCTCATTTTTCTGGTTAACAACGTTGATTTTTCCTCCTCTTGCCCAAATAAGGATATACTACATGTGTTTGTGTGTGTGTGTGTAGTAGCAAGTACACAATTTCCGACTAAATGTCTTTTCCATGAAGCAGTGTCTTGCGCCAGTTTATTTTCTGTCCAACAGCAGATTTTTGTATCTTACCTTTTACTTTTTCCCATCCTCTACTCTGTCTGTTTATCGCATACAGGGTCTTTCTTTCTCCCTTGATGTACTTTATCCGCTTGATATCTCTCGCTTTTGTCTCTCCCTCTCTTTATTCCCAGAATTGTGTTAGTCAGATCCAGGTCATGTGTTTTTGATTTGGAGCGAGCTCAGTATTTCTTTACCAGTCGGAAACGGCAGTCAGGGCTTCAACATTTCATCAATAAAGCAGAAAACAGCACATGCAGCCAATGAAAACATGTAGCCAGAGGAAAGCGCTCTCTAACTTAATGCAGAATAACAGAAATGTGAGAATTCCTTATTAAATTTGTTAAAAATGTGCAGGTGTCTATTCATAAAATATAAATTCCTTCATTCATTCATTTTCCTTCGGCTTAGTCTCTTTATTCATCGGGGTCACCACAGCAGAATGAACCGCCAATTTATCCAGCATATGTTTTACACAGCAGATGCCCTTCAAGATGCGAGCCAATACTGGGAAACATCCATACACACTCATGCACACACATACACTACCACCAATTTAGTTTATTCAATTCTTGTTGTGAGGCGACAACGCTAACTACTGAGCCACCGTGTCACCTCCTAAAATATAAGTTGTTATTAACAAAAAAAACTATAGTATAAATTCTCAGGATACAACTTGTTTGCTCTGTTCTGAAAACTACTGAGGATTTTAAATTACAATGACTCTGAATATAAAAATATTCTTATTTTTTCATATAAAAATAAGAATAAGTAAAAATAACTAGAAAGTTTTCAGCATGTCAATTACGTGCTTAACACAATAACCATGTTTTAACTTAGAAATGTTAAGAAAACAATGTTTGATGGACAAACCCTAATTTTTTAATAATAATAACTGAAAACATTTGTTATTTTGTCCTTTTCTGAAGAAATTCTCTGAAGAAATTCTGAGAAGAAATGTTATCCGTCATTTATAGAATATAGCAGATATTAAGATGTACTCAAATTAAAATCGAATAAATCCAATAGCTGTTTTATTGCTATCTACCTGTATTTGTTTCTTGTGGAAAATCTGATTGCAGCTGGAAACTGTACTGCTTCTCACATCAAATGAACCATGAAGCATCTGTATTGAGTTCACACCCTGTCAGAAGTAATATACAAGTCTGATTTTGCAAGGCCATCTTGACACAATAAAGGAAGAATGACGATTTTGATTTGATTGAGGGGAAGCCTGTTGTTCATGTGGTTCGGTTGCCAGCTGTCTGTGTACAAATTTCAGTCTTTCATGACGTCACGACTTCCCAAACACACCAGACCTGCTTTCCTTAAATAATCTGCAATAATTGAAAAGATATATGGTGATGTGAGTAGTGCATTGTGCCCACATAAACACTCGATGCTTCATTTAAAATCACAACACACACATTTGAAGAATTTGCTAAACGATACTCTCAATCAAAACATCTCTTTCGTTCAATACTTCATGAGTCAAAGTTAATACCCCCCCCCCCCCCCTCCTCCCACTTTATATGAATCCATTCATGTACTATTCTGCTTCCTGCAATGGTCAGAGATTCATTCATTTCATTTTCTTGTCCGCTTAGTCCTTTTATTAATCTGGGGTCGCCACAGCGTAATGAACCGCCAACTTATCCAGCATTTGTTTTACGCAGCGGATGCCCTCCCAGTCGCAACCCATCACTGGGAAACATCCACACATTCTCATTCACACACATACACTACAGACAATTAAGTTTACCCAATTCACCTGTACCCCATGCCTTTGGACTTGTGGGGGAAATCGGAGCACCCGGAGGAAACCCACGCAACCACGGAGAGAACATGCAAACTCCACACAGAATTGCCAACTGACCCAGCCGAGACGCGAACCAGTGACCTTCTTGCTGTGAGGCGACAGCACTACCTACTGCGCCAACATGTCGCTCATGGTCAGAGATATGTGTGTATTTTATAGATGGTAAAAACTAGTAATCCTCTACATATACTGGATTTATTCTGTTCAATTCAAGCTTATCTGTATAGGGCATAGCAATAAGACAAATCGGAAAAGTTAAGATTATTAGTTACCATAACTTTATTAGTCACTAATAACTTTAATTAACTAGTAAGTAAAAGCTATTAACAGTTAAAGTTATTATATACTGTATAAACATAGCTAAGCTGCAGTTACATAGCATATAGGTGATTTCATTGAACATGTACACATAGATGTGTATTTGTTTATTAGGTGTGTGTGTTTGTCTTGAAGTCCTCGATGGTTGGCTTCATCTATTCCCAAGTCTTGGATCCCATCAATGGAGCTGCACAATCTCTAGAGCCCCCGGGATGGGCATCCCTAGGTGAAAATAGAGAACAAAAATATAATAATTAGTGTAGCAGCTGTTTATAATGATTTGAATAAGAGATATTAAATGTCAATGCAAAAACGAAGTGCTATAAATGAAAAAAGCAGTTGTATAAATAAAAACATGGAAAGACATATACAAAAATGTATTATATGTCTTTTATGCAAGACATATGATTAAATGTGAATGAATCAACATTACTAAATTCGGTATATTACACCAGTAAAAGGATTCTTTAATCCTCACAAAACTCGTAATTACAACTTATAAACTGCAACATCATGTGGAAACACTTGAAATTCTAGCAGCTTGAGCTGAAAAATGTAGTTAAGAATTATCATGTGGTGTTTGTGTTTAAAGATTCCTGCAACTGTTAATGCTTTGATAATGCAAAAATGATGAAAAATAAATGAAAAACATGCAATACAGCTTAAAGTGTCCATGTTATTGGGAGAGTTCACCCAAAATAGAAAAAAACTGTTCCAAACCAGTTTGAGTTGTTTTGTTCTGTTGAACACAAAAGAGGATGTTTTGAAGAATGTTGGAAACCTGCAATCATTGACTTTTGTATATTTGTTGTTCCTACTATGGATGACAATTGCTTGGCTTTACAACATTCAACAGAACAGGAAAAAAAAACTCAAGCAGGTTTGTAGGAAGTGAAGGGTGAATAAATGATAGATTAATAGTCAGTTTTATCCCTTTAAGGTAATTTTTATGGTTCCCAATGTTGTATTGTCTCCAACAATATGTTTACAAACATACTTTTAGTACGTCATAAAATACATTTAACATGAAGTCTCTGGGGCAGCACGGTGGCTTAGTGGTTAGCTCTGTCGCTTCACAGCAAGAAGGTCACTGGTTCGCGTCCCGACTGGACCAGTTGGAATTTCTGTGTGGAGTTTGCATGTTCTCCCGTGTTCGTGTGGATTTCCTCTGGGTGCTCCTGTTTCCTCCGCAGTCCAAAGACATGCAGTAGGTGAATTGGATTAACTAAATTGGCCAAAGTGTGTAAGTGTGTGTATGTGTGAATGCGAGAGTGTATGGGTGTTTCCCAGTACTGGGTTATGGCTGGAAAGGCATTCGCTACGTAAAACATATGCTGGAATAGTTTGCAGTTCATTCCTCCGTGACACCTCTGATAAATCAGACACTAAGCTGAAGGAAAATGAATGAATGAATGAATGAATGAATGATGAAGTCTCTGGAGTTAGTTTGAAGGTTTTTTCTTCATAACCCCTTTGAATCTATATAGATGAGATACGGAAGTTGATCGTAATCATTAATCCTCTTTCTTTTAGGAGACAGTAAGTGTTTATAAAACTATAAAACTTGTCAGATATTCTGTTGTCATTATATTTTATTTATTTTGAACAAATGTGACAACTCACTTGTTGTTGTCATTTAATAATTACAGTAATTGTGACATGGCATGAACACACCTGTTGTGTTGTGTTGTATTTTCTAATATAAATTCTTTCGTAAATGGAGAGTTCACACTAAAATGTTATCCTGTGATCATTTACTGAACTCGTCTAGTTCCAAACCTGTTTGAGCTTCTGTCGAACACAAGAGAAGATATTCTTTATGTTTAACGAAGAACAAAGTAAGAAAAATGTTCATTTTGGGGTGAAATATCCTGCTGCTGTTTCTGCACAGTGTATGAAAAAAAATAAGTCCAGTTTGTATGAATAACCCATGCTTTTTGCAGTTGAGGTGAATCTGGAAGATGTTCTGATGAATATGTGGTGCCTGGGGTCCGCACCAATGAAACTAGTGGAGTCTCAGCTTCAGAAAATGTCACATTTGATTTTCTGATCGATTTCAACATAATGTTTCCATTAGCTCTGCTGGTGCTAACCGGAGATGTCGACATGAGATTTCATTTCACAGAAGTCTAGCAGTCTAGAAGGTATTTGAAGGTTAAGGGTGACAAAACCTTCAAGGGATTTAAAGTGTTGCTTCACAGCACACTGTGTGGTTACAGTTTTCTTCATTTTGTTTCAGTTTGACAGTCGTCGAGCCAGGCTGTCTTTAGCTGCCAAGCTTCAGTCCCTCTCTTATTGAGAATAAATTACTTCCCATGCTTAAGTGGTCATGGGCTCTTTTGGCTGGAATGAATAACAACCCTGCTTCCTCAATTATTCTGCCCTGTGATAGCTGTCAATCATTTTGCCACCTCTTGGCTTAAAAAACTATAATGTACTTAATATGATCCTTTTTTTCTTTTGGGGAAAGTCAAATTTCTTATAGTTTGGCTGTAATTGAAGAAGATTTTTTTTTTTTTTTTTTAAGTTTTAAAACTGCTTCGGTCAATATTATTAGCCCCCTTATGAATATTAACCTCTGTTTAACATAATCTATGTAATATTTGAAAAAGTATTCAATTTCAAAAACGACTAATAATTATTTCTTTGTAGAATGTAATGCATAATCGTTTGAGAGCCTCCTGGGTTCTGTATCCCCAATGTAATGCACAATTCAAATCAAAAGTTTTATGGAGCAAAATTATTGACCGAAAAAAAGAGCAGGGATTCCTGATAGATAGAGCGAAGATAAAAGTGAAATAAGTAGTCAGATATTCAGGTACAGTAAGACGATACGATGCTATATTGTCATGATATATTTTGATCCCAATAATGATAGATCATGATATCAGCAATATATCACAAGATAACCATTCAAAATCTTGATGTTTGTAAATTCAGGGGGAAAATGCATCAAAAAGTTATAAGATGTATTTCTTTTATTAACAGCACATATATTTTGTAGTAGTACAACATTGATATTTGTTTGATCCGCCATTTCGAGAAGCGCCACCTCATGCACAGCTGCCTAAATGTGTTTAAAGGAGCAGTGCGATGCTGATAAATTAATTTAGATCTTTTGTACCTTTAAATAGATATCAATATTTGGCAGCGATAATGCATCGCAGGTGGAATTATCACAATAATTCAGCATATCAATATGTTGTCCTGCCCTCATTATTGAAAAATTATATGTAATGTAAAATGTAAACGCTGCACATTCTTCATTGCTGATCAACTTTAAAGAGCCCATATTGTACATTAAATAATGTCATATTTTGGTTTTGGGGGTCTTCATCAACAGGCTGATATGCATGCAAGGTCAAAAAACACATTCATTGTCTTATAATCTGCATTTATTTTTACCTCATTATTCCAGCGACTCCCATATGAATCGTTCAGCGATTCATTTGTTCCCAAACAACTCCTTAGCGCGATGCTAAACTGCGCTGATTGGACAGATGAGTCGATGACCCAGTCTGTTGCGATTGGTCGACAGCGCTCAGCGCGAGAGAATGCCCATCACGGCACAGTGAATACGTGAGCGTACCTGCCAACACTCCCGTTTTTCCCAGGAGTAGCCCGTATTTCAGACCCATCTAACGACACCCTCCCGATTTGTTATTTCTCCCGGAAAACAACCCCCCGGTCCTCAGCGTTTTGGTACGGTCTGTGAAACCCCCGGGTCGCCAACATTGGTCCGATCACGGCGCCCGAAACACGCTTCACAGAAGTTAAGACAGCTCACTCCCGAACTCAATCTCCCAGCTTATTACTCTATTGTTAACCATAACTAAAAACAGCGACAGACATTCAGTATTAATGCACACAGCAGCAAAAGCTGACCCATTATGACGCATGACCGCCGCGCGTGAGTAGGAACAGCCCATGGTGGCCATAGCAACGACAAACAACAGAGGAGCACGAGCTCACAAACGCATTTTAATCCATAAAGAAAGCAACACGCGTCGCGTTTTCAAAACACAATTAAATACATAATTTGCAAGCTAGAGAAAACAGCGAGGCAACAGTTTTAATCACACTTACGTTGAAATGGGGAAAGAAGCAGAGGTTCGATAGAGGGTGCACGCCAGATTCACGGTGGCAGGGCAGATCAGCCGTCAGGCCACTGGGAAACGTCCCGGTGCTCCCCATGCTCCTTCCGTTAACGACGGCCGGCGGCGAATCCCCCGTTGTAATAGTGTAGATTTTAGAAGCACTCCTCAGAGGCAACACAGCACAAAGCTGGGCTAATGCCGAGGTTTATTTTTGCAAAAATGCCTCACGCACGGACTCTCACAGCTTTATCTTTAGGAAGGGAAAAGAGCAGAACTTTCCCCTCACACTTCAGAGCACTGCGTCCACGACGTAACATGATTTAACCTGAATGCGATACAGTGCTTGTCATCTTCCACTTTCTCTTCCTGTCTGTGGGCGGGGCCGGGGAGTTTCAACTTTCCCGCAGTCTGCGTGCGCAGCTAGTGGGCGGGGCTTATGTTTCGTGTTCACGTAATGCCGAAACGGCTAAAGACTCGTTATAACAACGATTCATTTGAAGAACGATGAGTCGACTCTTTTATAGATGAATCAATAGTTTTAAACACTGTGCACTTTCAGATTTAAGCCTTAGCTGGACATTTCACTTCACTTAGAGCTGTGGTACACACTACATGCAAGCTCATTTTCAAAAACCCATAATATGGGCTCTTTAATAATCCCAACTCCACATTGCAGATGCTGCGATGTGACTATTGTGAATGCACACATTGCTATAGCGATGCTGAAATGATATAAATGATATATTGTGCAGCCCTAGCCCTAGATGTACAATATATCTATTTGTTGTTTGTTCATTCATTTATTTGTTCATTCATTTGTTTATTCAGTCAGCACACTGAAAATCACTGTTGTTGGGACAAACTAGACTTCACACATTCTTCAAAATGCCTTCTATTCTAGGTTTCATGATATTACATTACTAAGGGATAGTTCGCCCCAAAAACTGAAACTTCAATCCTCATTTACTGACTTGTTGACTTGACTTTCTTTCTTCTGTTGAACACAACAGAATATGTTTTAAAGAAAGCTGGAAACCTGTAACCACTGACTTCCATAGTATTTGTTTTTCCTACTATGGATCTCAATAGTCACCGTGTTTCAGCTTTCTTCAAAACATCTTGTGTTCAACAGAAGAAAGGGTTAATGGTTTGGAAACACTTAAGGATGAATAAATAGTTCATTTTCATTTTTGGGTAAACTGTAAGCATTTTTGACAGGAGTAGGAGGATTGTTCGATGTTTACATGCATAGCAATGCATTTATTACATGAACAAGAGGTAGGGTTTATATAACCTACATTTGAATTCGACTGATATCTCAACATCTGTAACTGACGTTATATAAAAAGGAAAGAGCCTCGTTTTTAAGGCACAGCCTCTGCTCGGCAGCTTTTGGTTTTAATAGAAGTCTGGCTTTACTGCAAAAGCACAAGAACTGCAGACCACAGTAAATCTTTCAGGGGCCGCTTGGAAATGCCCGCGATACAAAATTAAGATTTACGGTTTTGTCTCTTTTCCATCATTAATCGTTTTATCTGGTTGTTGGACAGATATATAAACCACAGACGCCTTAAAATCAAAATGCATAGATGGCATAAATCAGATATGAGCACAGCGCTCTCCTCTGTTGAGGGAAAACGAGTTTCTGTTCGATTTGGTTTTCTAAAAGGTTATTCTAGGCAGCGTGTACAACCACAGACGGATTGAGTCTGGTAGTATGAGGGATCTCAAATGTATTAAATATGGTATAAATATGTGTGTGTTACAGCTGCTGCAGCAAAAAGCACAGCAGAGAGCGGCACTCACCCGCTGCACATGGGCCTGATTCTCGGGATGCTTCTGCTGCTCCTCGTAATGGTGGTCATAGTACTGGTGACGGTTTACATCTACCATCACCCGAGCTCTACTGCGGGAATTTTCTTCATTGAGGTGAGAGTTTTAGTTAGTTCCCTTGAAAAAATGCAAATGATGTCATTGTAACTATTAACTCAGCCTCATGTATTTACAAAACCTTGAGACTTTTGCTCATCTTAGAAACACAAATGAACTCTTAAGAGATTTCTGTCACATAAGAAACTCATTCATTACCTGAAGAGATCTCAGCACTGTATGGAATGAACATGTTTAATCTAGGCTTTTATTCATTGATTCATTGATTTAATGTTTACAAACTACAGCTTTTGTCAGATTTTGTCTCAGAAGCAGGGCCGGATTAAGAACTCAGAGGCCCCTGGGCACATTGTCTTATAGGGCCCCCTACCCGGCCGCACCCCTATAGTTGAATTGAAAAATAAGAATAATATAATATATTTTTAATAAAATTAATTAAAATAAATAATATATAGTGCATATATTTATAGTTTACAAAGATTTAACTTATTTTTTAAATCCTAATAAAACTAGTGAAAATTAATGTTTTTTTAGTATACATGTTCAAGTTCACTGAAGCGGTACTATATATATATATATATATATATATATATATATATATATATATATATATATATATATATAATTTTTTAAGGGTATTTTTAATGTGTAACTTATACAAACTTATAAAGCATGTTATTGGCATGGCATGTAACACATAATGCCTCTCCAGTCCAGTTCTATTAATCTGAGTCTTCCATAATACACGCACTTATTAATGATTTACTGTCTCTTACTCCTCTACTCTCCTCGCGATGTAGGCAAACAGCAGAGGTCAACTTGATTATAAACCTAAAAGTATCCAAAATCACACTATACCTCTTCTCCCCTCCTGTATAGGTATATCTCCTCTTCAGGGCCTTTCTCTCTCTCGAGCTCTGTTATAGGTCTGTGATGAATCCAGTCTGTGCTGCGCTAGCCTCCTCTGCCTGGTTAATGCTAGTTTGCTCATACAGTATAACGTTACCATAACGTCTCCCATTCTCCTCGTTATCAGTCAGTTTGAAAAAGGTGTGTATATATACATGCCTCTAAAAATATGCCTTCTCTCCTCTTTCTCTTGCGTTTGCTAATCCACTTGTCCACTAATTTTGATCTACGAGACCACTACTACTACACAGCTCAGTTCAGCGCGCGTTATTTCTGATCTGACGTTTCTGCGCGCTTGAACAATGACAGCATTCGGTTTAGTTAAACAAAAGAGAAAGAACAAATCTGCGTGCTTTTTATACATGGAGTCATTTTCTGACAATTTAAATGATAGTTATATGTGATAACGTTACGTTAGCGATTATTTGCTAAGAGGAAATATATCGTTGTCTAAGCAATATGATTTTACAGAGAGGGAGGCATCTTTATCAAGACGTGCCGTCTATTCTAGCCGCCAAGGTATTTCTACGGTCGCTCATACACTGCGTATTACGGTAGAGCGCTAAAAACTGAACAGAACACAAATACTGTTGCCGCTAACGCGTTTGTCATGACAGATCGGCGTCTATTATGGTCTGATGATAAGGAATTAAATCATAACGAAATGAATAATACACAAATGTAACTAGAAAACCTGAATATCAAGGCTGCTTTATCCGTATTTACAAAATAAAACTCCATCAAATCTCACAGACGGCCCTACTTTGTCCCTGTGTTCAAAAATGTATAATAATAAAACTAATCGATTTCACAAGCCATCTACGCCATAGATTGACTGTACACCCGGCCATAGTGTCCATTAAAGCTTTTATCGTGGCCACTTGGTGGAAAATAACTGTTTAGATGCTGTTTATACACATTTGAATTAGGCTAAACATTATTAAATACCCACGAGCCACTAGTGACTTTATATCACATTTTCATTATTACATTTTTTTGTTAAAGTTTCTTTACTATTAAAAATGAATGTATTTCCAATCTGTTATGGGAAGAGAGAAAAACTGCACGAGTTCAGCAGATAGTGGATTCGAACCGGCTTGACGATGGATCGCGTCAAAACATGTTACAGTGCGCTCTACGAGCTACGCCACTCACGCTACTATAAAATAGCTTATTCCAACGAGGTGCGCTATTTCCACTTAGCCTAAATAGACGCTCCAAAATTGCCTTTTTTCCCCCCCTTGCAGGGGCCCCAAGTAGGCACGGGCCCCTGGGCCTGTGCCCAGAATGCCCATTGGATAATCCGGCCCTGCTCAGAAGCATGTTTGTTGATGTGCAGTTTTCTATATGAGGTTGCATATTTGAGCTTCTGCAAGAACCAGCGAGGTTTCTTTACATGTGTCAAGTAGAAATAATGGAGCTTCAATATTTATATCAGTACAAAAAATCTAAATAAATGTGCTCGTAATCAGAACATCTCATCAGAACTTGCTTTAAAGGTGATAAATCAGAGCAGAAGGTTATGGAATAAAATATTGCATTAAACGTATCTTTGGTTAATTGGATTTCTGAATTCCTATACAAATTTCTAAACATCCTAACATTAAGGTGCATTTACTTCAGATGTAATTTGATGTCTTGTTTCTTGAGAAATTGAATAAGAAGCAAGTTCATGAGAACAAATTATAAACAAACTAGACTGCTTTCCACATAAATGTATTTAATGATTTAGGAATCTTTAGTTATTTGCATTTGACAACAATAGCGAAGTAAAAGATCCCTTTGTTTACAGTGACATCAGAACGTAAACAGTTATTTCCATATTCTAGTGTTTTAGGAGCATATATTTTGAAGCACATATAGGAGCATGTATTGAGTTCCCTTCAGATTACTAATTAAATCTTCTTTACTTTATGAAAGAAACATGCTATTTTTACCTTAATAAAAGCTGCAGCAACATATAAATGCTTGTGGAAGAATATGTGTTTATTGTCTCTATGGGGAGCACAATTGATCTTCATGTATGTTTACAGAGACGCCCCAGCCGATGGCCAGCAATGAAATTTCGGCGAGGGTCTGGTCATCCAGCATACGCCGAGGTAGAGCCCATGGGTCAAGAAAAAGAAGGCTTCGTTGAGTCCGAGCAGTGCTGAGGTTTGACCTTTGACTTCTTAAGTCACAAACAATCCAGCAACCCTCTTGATGTCTATCCACACATCTCCAATGATAAAGTCCAGCAACCCTCTAGAAAGAACCCTGACGCAGCTGAAAACACTGAGGGTGGAAAGATTGAGCAGAAGAGGCATCCACTCAACAAATGCTTGGGAAACACTCAAAAACCATCCACGTCCACAGAGGAAACCTTTGTCAGTCAGCTGGATGTATTTTGGCCTCTGCTCGGTTCCTAACGGGACGTGCTGAGCAGCTCTGTAAACCTTGACTGTACAGGATGAGGCTTTGAGCCTTTCACCCTCAAAATGGCCACAGAGCTGTTTGATTCTCTGATCTGATGTGCCTCTCGGAGGGATTTTTCTTTTCATGACAGTTTCTGAAATGCACATTCATTCAGTTGATTTGTTGAAAATCTTATATAGGCCTTTATATATCTTCAGAAGGGTTTGTAGGGGTTTTATGTTTCTCTCTCTCTCTCTTATGATTTGAGCAGGTGTTTTGAGCACGTTGGATGACTTCAGTTACTGATACTGTGTCTCTTCCTCTTGTTTGGATACAATCGGAAAATGTTCTGTGAACAAATTTGTCAACAGTATTAATTAACACTTCTCATCCATACGCAAACCATTTAAGATGTTTTTGCACATATTCACTTAACGCACATATATTGCGTTTTCGTCTGGTTTATATTACAGTACTAATGCATATTTACAAGACAGGCGCTTGTGAGATTGCGTGCGTGTATATCTTTGTTTCTAATGTTTTGCAATTGTTGTTGTTCACAATGATCCCTTTACACATAATAGTTGAAATCAAGAATTCGTACTGATTTCCAGTTGAAAGACAGGAAGTTTCTAATGGGAGATTACGAGCTGTTATCAGGGCAGAGACCTTGACTTGTTTAATAATATCATATTATAATGTTTGTTCACTAAAATCATCCCAGCTTAAAAGAGTGGAAGCAACGGAACTGAAAACTGCAATAATGAGTTCATTTGGACCTCAGAGATGTGCTTTATTACAGAAAGAGTAACACAGCACATCACAACCCTAAACATTCAACTACATATTTCGACATTGCGTTCTGTAATAATGGGGATTTTGACTTTGAATGTTTACGATATATATCCTAAACCTAATTAATTATGGCACATATTACCTTATCCTTTAAAAAATGTCTCATAAAGACATTTAAAGTATTGTGACCAAAGAGCTGTCGTTACACACACACAGGCATATACAAATAAATAAATAAATAAATGAATTAAAATAATAATAATTT
>CAIGQQ010039163.1:1184165-1214724 GCA_903798035.1 Danio albolineatus
ATATATATATATATATATATATATATATATATATATTCACACACACATACATACAATAGATCCAAAACAATTGGAAAACATTTCCTTATTACTGTAAAACTAACTGAGATGAACAATGGTAGATAATTTTTTCCTTCTCTTTGAATGTTTCAGCAAAGCTATGCATTTCAGCAGTTCCCGAGCATTTCTTTTCACGTTTTAATATCTGTTAGGTGTTTCGTGCATGCAGCATTTGTTTCTTTTTTAATCCTCATAACAGGGTGGTTCTCCAAATATCAAGGTCTAAATTCTATTTTTATCAGCTTTCTTCACTGGAAGACCTGGTTATTTTCTGCAGATGTAACCTGAATGTGTATGTGCGTGTGCGTGTTTGTGTGTGATAAATGAACCTATCCTGATGTGTATGAGTGCACACTAATGTGAGGTCCAAGTGGATGTTTATTTTGTGTAATAATCTCAACTGATACGTTGAATGAGACCAGCTTTGTGTTCAGGAGTGACACCTGATCTCGAGATCCGGGAAAACTAAGATATTAGCGAGCTGAATTTTCGATGAGCATAACCGTCATGTCGTGCCACACTTTGAGAGACAGTGAAACACACAATGCTGTAATCTGTGTACTCTTGAGTTACTACTGTCAATTTGACTACATAATAAAATTTGATTAAGTAATGCAGTGTTTAAAATGACAGTTTGGCCTCGTGCATTCGGTGGTCATAATGAATGTGTTATTTCAAGCTCTCTGTCAAAGGCTGTGATATATTATGAGTATTACAGTTGGTCGGAAATACTACTTTTTGTGATTAACTCAGTTAAGATCATAAAACTGCACACATACAGTAGTATTGTCTGTGATGTTTGCTGATCAGTTTAGTGTACAACAGCTCCACAGAAACAGAGTAATAATGTTCAAGTAGTGTAACTGGTTTATGCCTTCGTTTACAAGTAATTTCATGTACACTGAATGTGTACATTTATATTAGTTCATGCATATGTTAATTTTGCTGGAAATTGACTGTTAACCTCTTAAGGCCCAGGCTGGTTTTTTGCATGCGTTTTTTATTTCTCTTTGCTATTTAGGCTTATTGGAACCTAATTAGAATAAAACCCAAGTATCATCTTTTGATATGAAGAACTTGTAGAGAAAAATGATGTCCATATATGTGGACTCGTGGTTAATAACACATAAACACATATTTTTTTAACATGTTTTGACTATCAGAAAGTAAAAACACTTTTTGCCTATTTTGGAAAGTTAAATATAGTGTATGGGACATTTCATATGCTACAAAACAGTTGCAGGATGACACTGTATGTCTGTAACAAAATATAACACATTCAAAGTATACACTTGTGGACATAAGAGCTAAAATGTGCTGTCCACATATGTGGCCACTAAGCCCTAGGAGGTTAATCTTAATGTTGCTGAAGTTCATTCTCTAAAGTCATTTTCCATGGTACATTTAAAAAGTCAATGGGCAATTACACAAATTAATAAATACGCTTTATTTATTTATTAATTTTCTTTTCGCCTTAGTCCCTTTATTAATCTGGGGTCGCCACAGCGGAATGAACCGCCAACTTATCCAGCATTTGTTTTAATGCCCATACACACTCATTAGCACTCACACACTACAGACAATTTAGCCTACAAAATTCACCTATAGCACATGTCTTTGGACTTGTGGGGGAAACCGGAGCACCCGGAGGAAACCCACTCAACCACAGGAAGAACATGCAAACTCCACACAGAAATGCCAACTGACCCAGCCGAGGCTCAAACTAGCAACCTTCTTGCTGTGAGGCGTATGTGCTACTCATTACGCCACCGTGGCGGCCCCGAAATACGCTTCATATTATTTCTAAAATATGCTGGGATGTTTTGTTACAATGTTATTTCAAAAGTCTTAAACTCATTTAGTTTATGCATTGATTTATTTTAATTTGTGAAAAATGTTGAATTATTGTTAAGAGGTTTACTTCATTCTGCCAGTAAGTTAGGAAGTCAAGTAAAATAAAACAGCTTACTGTGTTTCTGATAATACTGATATACTAATCTCAAGGCAGTACGGGATTTTTAGAATGACTAGTTATTTCACCATATGCATTTTAATGTGAATTATTTGTATGTTGCCTTTACTTTTCCACCTGCAAGTGAAAAATGTATCTTTGGCTTCACCACATGACCACATCAGCGTTCACATTACACATATCACAGAAAAACAGGCCACACAAATATCAATTTCGTCACATAAATCACATTAAAGCTCAGTTTAAACCCTATTGATACATAAAACACAGCATTTAAAGGACATTTGCTACTCAGTTTTCCTTACTTGAGGTTGCCCAAAACGTCTTTTTGATGGCAAGAGCTGAAAGGATGGGAACAATCTTCAATAATGCCATGTTCTTTCTGTTTAATTGTCAACGAATAAATTTTATTTGGTTGTCTTTATGCTTTACCTACAATTACAATTTAACTTTTAACTTGCTTCCATTGTCAATAATTCTGAACATCAGCTAACATTAATGTTACAGTACAAAAATAAATGTATGTTGTTTCTCGACTATTTTCAGATTATTTTGCACAGAAAGGTGACGCTGCAGTCACGTGTCTCTCCGTCAGCGAGCGCTGATTGGACGAGCAGTTTCAGAACGACTAGCCGTAACTCAGGCAGTGTAGTTTATAAACAAGGGCCTACTCTTTTATCGGCTTCTTGGTCATTATTATTAACTCTCTAGATCTGAGGAAAGCTCGTCTAAATTGCTCCGAGTTCCGGCTGGATGGCTGAAGCCTCTGTTACAGGTAAGCGATAATGGCTGTTCGCCTCATAACGGCTAACGTTAGCTGTGGAGAAGTAAGCGTGTTTATGATCCTGTCCGTATACACAGCATCTAATCTCAACCATATCAAAATTAAAATAAAACGCAAATGTGTTTTATGACTTTTTTCCCGAATTTACTTTAGAAAATAATATTTTAACGTCGTCACGTTACCAAGTCCATCATGACGAAGTGGGAGGAAGTTGTTTTGTCATTCTGTGACAAGATAAAAGCACGAAAGAGTGTCGTTAAATATATAAATCATATTCCTATCGAGCTTTAGTAGAATACCTTTGTAGCAGTCGACTGGAAAACGTGTGATGTCTTTTATCCTTGTCATGTGATGTTACAGCGTGTTGCAGAAAGAGCTGAGTCAGTAAGCACACACTGACTGTAAGGTGCGTGTGAAGGCAGTCATGGCTGTATAGATAATGCTACTGTAAAAACAAGTCAAAGTGCAAAAAAGGAACATGCTAACCGTTTAATCTTTACTTTTAGACACATCAAAGTTGAATCCAGAGTCTGCAGAGTTTGTTCCAAAAGCGAAACTCAACCAGCCCGACTCTAGGAGAAGTTACAGACAGTCAAATCACAATCAGGACTGGAGGGCAAATCATGTCAGGCCTCACCATCACCTTAGACAATCCAATGCAGCTAATCAGGGTGTCAATGACTTTGAAAACCCTAATGATAATGCATTTCCCCCTCCTGAACCTGCTTTCAGAGGAGGCTTAAGAGGCAGAGGAGGAAGACCAAGAGGAGGACGAGGTAATAGTGATCATGACCGTCGACCTCAGGTCCAGAGATGGATAAAACCAGGCAGTGATCGTGGTCCTAGTGGGCATGATCGACCCAATACACTCACTTCTAATAGATCGACAGATGAGGAGAATAAGGAAAGAGCTACCTTAGAAGTAGATGTAAGAGAACCTTATCGGGACAACCGATGGAAAAAACCCTATAAAACAAGAGCTGAGAAGTTGATGAAGGAGCCTATGCCCAGAGACCAAGAGGAAAACCTAGAAAACCAGGCTGCCGCAAGAGACGCAAAGCCTGTAGCTGTTTATGAACACCCTGAGCAGAGGAACCATAAGGGATGGAGGGGTGGAGAACACCGTATGCAGCCCAATTTCCAGAGGAAAGGACCAGGACCTAGCCATGGAATTGAGGGTAACTGGAGAGAGAGAGAACCTGTTCAGATGAGAGAGGATGAGAGGAAAGGGGCTGAAGATGAGAGTGTAAGATCCGAGGAGGCCACCCGGAATAGAAGGGGAATGAGGGGAAAACAGCCACCATTTCAGAATCCAGGGCCCAAGAGAGGTGGAGGTCCTGAGAGGAGAACAGGGCCGGTGAAACGCATAGAACCTCCCAAAAGCAAAGAAACACAGACAGGTGAGGTGATCTGCATTCCTGTTCTTGCTGCTGTACAGATTGTTAACCTACAGGTGGTCTATGGCAGTGGTTCTTAAACTTTTTTCACCAAGTACCACCTCAGAAAAAAATTCTCTCCAAGTACCACCTTAATAACCGGTATTGAAGTACATTAGTGTAGTAGGCCTAGTTAAGCAGCTACAGCACTGCACAGTTCAAAAACGAGGCAGATTAATTCTAATTAAGAATATGGTAACACTTTATTTTGACGGTCCATTTGAGTGTTAGTAGACTGTCTGTTTAATATCTGTTGATACTGACATTCAACACACATTTAACTGACTATAAGAAACTTTGCAAGTACATGTCAACTTACAGTAACCCCAACCCTAACCCCAACCTAACAGTCTACTTATCTAATGAGAATTAGTTGCAATGTAACTTAAATTCAACAAATGGACCATTAAAATAAAGTGTGACCGAGAATATTTATTATTGTCAGCCTCTTAAATAAAAGGTTTAGCCTGTTAAAATTAATTTACTGATCACATCGGTGTTATTGTACGCGTCAAAGGGTTAAAAGTGTGTTAATTTTTTTTACTTTAATTATTCAGAGATTCCTCTGTGTACCACTAGAAGGAAGCTTGTGTACCACTAGTGATATGCGTACCACAGTTTGAGAACCACTGGTCTATGGCATACTGTTTTGAAATTTATATCAACAATTAATTCATTCATTTTCTTTTCGGCTTTATTTTCAACATAGGCCGCCGTTCAAATGTAAATGTTGATATCAGGAATTGATTTCTTTCAAAAAAAAGTAGTTTCTGACGTTTCACTTTTTTTAGTGCTGATTGAAATGCTAATGTAAAACATACATTATCATGTAAAACAATTATTGATATCAACAATTCAGTTGTTGATATCAAGAACGCTGATCATTGACCTAAACCATTAAGTTGTTGAGATAAAGGATCCAATTGTTGATATCAAGAATGCATATTTTGAGAATGAATAGAAGTCAAAATGGCTGTAAAGGATTTCTTGATATTAATAATTCATATACAGCAGTTTTTACTCGTATTCATTCTCAGGAAATGCATTGTTGATATCAATGATTTTATTCCTTCTTGATAGTTCAGCTTTATCAAACATTTAATTGTGATCAAGAATTTAAGATCAAGAACATGCTAACTCCACACAGAAATGCCAACTGACCGAGCTGAGGATCTAACCAGTGACTTTCTTGCTTTATTTGTTTTTTGCTATATTTTAATATTTGTTTTTTTTGGTATCAACCATTTACTTGATGATATCAATGGTTCAATTATTGATATCAAGAATTAAATTGTTTGTTTCAAGAATTGAATTGTTGATATTTATTTGTAGTCACATGGCACGAGTTTTGTATTGAAAGTAATTATAGTAAAATAAGTAGTAAAATCAAATTTTCTGAGACTCTTGACTTACTTTTAACCTGTTCTAAAATGTGTGTTGGCATATATAGGTTGTCTAATTGAGCAGCTGACAGAGGAAAAGTACGAGTGTATGGTCTGTTGTGAAGTGATTCGAGTCATGGCTCCGGTTTGGAGCTGTCAGAGCTGTTTCCATGTATTCCACCTGAACTGCATCAAGAAATGGGCCCGCTCGCCTGCATCTCAAGCTGATGGTATGTCAGCCACTTCTCTCACTGTAGATGGAGGACTTAATTATTGTTTTAATAATGCAAGTTCAGATTTATAAATTAAAAAAAGCTAATCACCAGTTGGCAGGCATTGTGTTCATTGATACTGCCATTAAAAGCTCCAGTTCACATAAAAACATGAGGCTTATGCTTAGGACTGCTTAATAACAGTAGTCAGACCAACCTGAAATATGCAGTTTTTGCTAGTTTAGCTTATAAAGTCATAATATTAACAAAATGTTTTATTTGAAATGCGCTTTTCTAATACCCATTGTGCTGCAACAGTAGCAGAAATAAATATAGAGACATTTATACAGCAGTTTGTGACAGATTTTTGAGATTTCATATTTCTTCAAGTAGATAGAGGGATAAAACTTTAAAATAATGCTTTATTAGTTCATGTATTTACTAGCATGAGTAATACATTTACTACAGTATTGTATCCTCTTTGTTCTAGTTAGATGATAATACGTTCAGTTTTAGTTCATGTTGGCTCACTGTGATTAACTAATGTTAACAAGCACAACTTCTGGATTTTAATAATGCATTAGTAAATGTTAAACAACGATTAAAAGTCCTGTTATTTCAGTTTTAAATGTTATAAAGCAAATTTTGTTAATGTTTTAGAGCACACTAGCTTATAGATGTCCTAAAAACTAACAATACTGATACTAACATCCAAAAAACTTTATTTTAATTTCATGGGACCTTTAATAAATGCTGTAAAGATTGTTCATATTAGTAAATGCATTAACTAATGGGCCATTATTTTAAAGTGTTACTGATAAATTTGGCCTTGCATGCCCACAATAGCTACCCAAAGGTGTTAGGAAGAGGACTGTTGAGTGAGCTTTAGTCAGTGTAGAGTTCAGTATTATTTATACAGGCTGACTACTGTATATATGATTCCTTTTTTAATTAAAAAAAAATATATATTGCAGTATGGTTACCTTCTGGCTACTTGCAGTTCAATAACAAATTGAAATGGCTGATTATTTACAGATAGCAGTGAAGGTTGGCGTTGTCCTGCATGCCAGCACGTGGCACTGAAAACTCCAAATTCATATACCTGTTTCTGTGGTAAGGTTATTCTAATCAGCTTGCTTGCATACTATTTTATCTCCTCTGTGAATCTCTGGTAATTTATCCAAATGATAACGCAGCTTTACCTTTTTAATAACTCTGTAAATGTAAAGAATTTAGTTCTTCACTTTTCAGTTACGTCTTTTTAATGTACAGGGAAGGTGAGCAATCCTGAGTTCCAGCGCACTGAGATCCCTCATAGTTGTGGCGATATGTGTGGCAAAAAGAGAAGTGGAGGAGAATGCAATCACCCCTGTAACATGTAAGAGCCCTGCTCTGCTGCTCCACGGTCAGTGCATTAGCAAGACAGCTGGCAATGGTTGGAAAATAGTGGTGTGAAAGCAAAAAGTCTCAAGTAACACTCTGTAAGAGTAATGTCTGGTAAACCTGAAACCAGTTAAATTATAAATTACAATTGTCTTTTCAATCCCGTTGTGATGTATATCTGAGAGAAATGTGTTTTCTATAGACAAAAAAAGTAGGGCAGGATTTTGTCCATTGGGAATTGGGTGGTTTTTTACTAAAATAAATAACTAAAACAATGGTGGTCATTGTAATAATTACTGCAGTATTCCATAAAAAACATTATAAATAAATAACAATAATTGATCTTATATAATTAGTATATAATCATCCAGACAAAGCACTTTGTGCGCATTTATTATTTCATCCATGTTTATAAGTGATTTCTAATATTTGTTAATCCAGTTTTGACATTCTCACCAGATAACAGCTTTTCTTTTTCATTGTAGCTTGTGCCACCCAGGGCCCTGCCCACAATGTCCGGCTTTTATCACCAAGTCCTGTGTTTGTGGAAAAATGAGGTACTTTTTTCTGATTAACTCTGTATTAGGGCTGCACAATATATGAAAAATTATCGTCATCGCGATAATAGTGCAGGCAATGTCCATATCACAGAGAAGTGCAATAAAATAAGTTGTGGCAAACATTTGTGTCCTGCATGCATATGTTGATTATTCAGATCTAACCAATCAGATGTGGTGTTTACTGTCTTTATCCCCACTTCTCCAGTAGATGCTGTTAGCTTAACCTAGAGCCGAAATAAATATCAATATAAAAACCAATGCTGGGAAACAAGAGGGCAAAATGACAGCAGCCAATAAGAAATTAGAATTCTCGCCAAGGTTTTCAGTCGTTCAAGTCTAAATGTTAGCACCTTGACTTTTTTTTTTAGAATTAGCTTAGTAACACATCTGTTACCTGTTTTATTTTAGTATGATCATACTTGAATTGCTGTTTTGCAGGTTGTATCATAAGAAATAACATTGTAACAACAGTACTGCGTATTTTTCCAGTATCGTGCAGCCCTACTTTACATGTAATACATGCAGATATTTGCTGACCAAAAAGCTTCATTTTCCTGTGTGTGCAGTAAGCAGGTGCGTTGTAGTCAGACTGGACCTCTGCTTTGTGAGGAAGTCTGTGGCACTCTTTTGAACTGCTCACAGCACTCCTGTGCACAGGTGTGCCACTCAGGACCATGCCAACCCTGCCAACTTCGTGTCCAGCAAGGTTAGCAGTCTTTCTGCCATTTAAATTGTTTTTAGAGCTTGTTCTCTTATCGAGTGGTAAATGTTGTAATTCTCCTATTCTGTCTTTGTACCTGCGCAGTCTGCTTCTGTAGTGTGGTTTTCAGAGACGTGGCATGTGGCACTGATTCTAAGAAGTTTGATGGATCAGGATATTTCTCCTGTTGCAAGCCTTGTGGAAAGTATGTACTAATGTCAAATCTGCTTTCTTCTTCATATGTGAAATTAATCATTTTACAGGTTTCATGTATGCTGAGCTTTAAAATCAAACTTATCCAATCTTCAATAACTGATCTGTTTTAGTCATTTTTAATAATGTATTTGTTTTATTTATTTGAGCCAGTTTGACCTTTTGATTGTTCAGTTCTTCTGTTCAGTTTAGTTGCTTCCTTAATAAATGTTTGTGAGCTCTTATCTTTCAATGTCCTATTGTAGAATGCTCGACTGCCAGTCCCATCGCTGTCAGCAATCATGCCACCCTGGGCAGTGCCAGCCATGCCCTCTCAGCCCCAAGCTGGTGCGCAGTTGTTCATGTGGACAGACTCCCCTCTCCAAGCTTCTAGATCTCGGCTACCCTGAGAGAAAGTCCTGCACTGACCCGATCCCTTCATGTGGCAAGACCTGTAACAAGCCGCTGCCATGTGGAGATGCAGGTATGGCTGTAAATTAGGCCTATTTCTTTTGTTAAACTGATGTCGATTGATTCCGTTTTTTAGCAGAAACTCTAAAGACCCTAATTTATTTGACAAACCCTACATTTATTTTCATATACAGCTAGCAAATTCACATATTCTGGTTAACATCAATTATTTTAAATGTATAATATTTTTGCTCACTGTACATTTTAATTTCTTGCATCACTGTAGAATTGGGAGTTAATACTTGACAGTCGTTTGCAGTTTTATGTTGGGTTTGAAAGTCTCTGTGTCTGTTTTTGTCAATTCATTTCATGCAATTTACATCAGATGGATTTTACTAAAGTTGGGCTGAATTCAAACCAGTTACTGCACCATAAAGTGGATGATTTTCAACACAAAACTGTTCTGATATTCCTTTTGTGTGATCTGCAGATTCCGTCCACTTGTGTGAAAAGCTCTGCCATGAGGACAGCTGTGGGCCCTGCTCTTTGACCTCTTCTATTAAATGCAGATGTGGCAGCAACACCAAGGTCCGGCGGTTTTACAACTGCTCAAAGCTGAGAGAATTTCTGAAAACTGCTGATATAATTTTTAATCTCTCTTCTTTCTTCATAGGAAGTTCCTTGTGCAGCGATTCAGACTGAAGGTAAGACTTTGGGGTAATATAGGACAACAGCAGCTGTTTGTTTCTGTTCAATTCTGTCAGTTATGTGTACTGTATCAGTAATGTTAATATTCTGTCCTCTATAGAGGACATGGTGTTTACCTGTGAGAAACGCTGCACCAAGAAGCGCTCATGCGGCAGGCACAAGTGTGGAGAGCTGTGTTGTGTGGCAAGTCTTGTATTTTTCATGACCATCTAACCTGCGTGCAGTAATCACTATAAATACTTCAATAAGGTTCAAGTAAATGATCTTTTTCTTTAATTTTCAGGATATGGAGCACAAGTGCTCAATGATTTGTGGTTACAAACTCAGCTGTGGTCTACACCGATGCCAGGATCTTTGCCACCGTGGTAACTGCCTGCCTTGTTGGCAAACAAGTACGATTTGCGTCCTGAGTGACCTCCATGTCTTCAGTCCTTCTCTAATGATTCTGGCCTTTAAATCAATCTCTATTTTTCACATCCAGCACTCTGTGTTTTCTCTAAGGTTTTGACGAGTTGACCTGCTACTGTGGGGAGACTGTGCTCTTCCCGCCCATCCCTTGTGGCACCAGACCTCCTGAATGTAAAAACGTATGTACCCGGGATCATGATTGTGATCACCCAGGTACTTCCACCTCCTCAGAAGAGCACAAATACTCCATAATTATGTATATTACTGACCACGAACTGTGATGTAAATTGTAACACTTTTGCAGCTGAGGATGTTGTTTTTTTCTCTCCATAGTGTTTCATTCTTGTCATAATGAGGAGAAATGCCCTCCCTGTACTTACCTCACCAAAAAGTGGTGCATGGGTAATCATGAGGTAAAAGGACGCATGTAAAACACCAGTCATAATATTTTTGACACTGAACTTTTGAAGATAGAGTTTGAAAAGTAGATATTTATGATTCATCAGATGTTGTTGTGCGCTCTATTCAAGTCAAGGAGCGCTCCAAATCTCATCTCCCTCCTCATTTTCCTGCTTTCTAGCAAAGGAGTAATATCCCGTGCCACCTGCAGGACATCTCATGTGGTTTAGTGTGTGAAAAGCTCGTACCCTGTGGTTCTCATCGCTGTAAGAGGATCTGTCACCGTGGGGAATGTCAGGCAGAGGGAGAATGCAAACAACCTTGCACCCACCCTAGACCTGGCTGTGGGCACCCCTGTGGTGCTCCCTGTCACCCGGGCACCCCCTGCCCGCCCACTGTCTGCGGTGCCAAGGTACATCCCTGTCCTCATTCAAAATCCACTCCGCTAGTTATTATTATATTGGTTATATTGCTCAAAGTGCTGCGTTTGTTTCTTCAGCTGTAGCCTGATTTCATTCCTTTGACTGCTGAGCTGCAGGAGCCGGTGGTCTGACATACAATCACTGACAGACATACAGTATATATATCGATTATGTAACATATTGAGATGAAAGTTAATCACTTGTATAGTGCTTTCACAATAATGAGAAAGTTAATGTTCCAAAGCAACTTTACAATAGGTGCATGTTGTTATTAATATATGTGTGTATAGCGTGGCTGCTAAAGCGATCAAGCATATTCATAGTTAATCTGCACAGTTACAAAATAAAATGTGATATTTGTGTTTATATAATTTTTATTATGAATTATGATTAGATCATTACAGTACTTTCATGTGTAATTTAGTCTATTGATCTATAAGAACTTGTGCTGTCCTCAAAGTCCTCACAGGGGGGTTGGCATCATCTCTTCATGGAGAGACATCTCTTCATGGAACTAACAAATGAAAAGAAGCAAATCGAGAATTCGTGTCATTGCTGTTCATCTTTGAAATAAGAGGCATTTATTTGAATTTAACGAGACGTATTCTATGAGATGTGCTGGATCACACAGTTATGAGATGCATAGTGTGTATGCTTTTCTAGAAAGAAATGTCTTTATAATAGATTTCCTAAAGAAAAACGTCTCATGACCAGACATATACACATAAGCAAATAAATACTTATTTGAACTACCAATGGTTATTGGCTTGCATTGGTAATGATTGGAATTTAAATTCGGGGATTAATCAAAATGATGTCGTAAGCATAATTGGGCAGAGTTGCAGCTGTTGGTTGGCGTTAATTCTTCAAAAAAAAACTATACACTGTAAAATATGCTGGGTTTCACATAATTCCTTCATGTTGTCCAATTTAAGTTGACTTAATCATGTTTACAAATTTAAGTGTAACATTAAACAATTAAGTTGTTTGCTGTTTCAAATCATTTTAAATAAGTAGTTTGAACAAGCAGGGAAGGTCTGTATTTTTGACTGTACTCACACTTCTATTCTGTTTTCAATCTCTAGGTGGCACTGCAGTGTGACTGCGGCCGCAAGAAAGAAACCGTTCCCTGTGCTGATGCAGCCAGTTCCTACCAAAGGTTCAAACACGCCACATTATTATCCTTTGTTGTCATCAACTGTAATTTAGTATAGTAGCGATACTAACTGATGTTAGTTAAGCTGAACCTTTTATTGTGAAATTGGTCAAATTATTAACTAATTCTCACCCCCCCACCCCACTAACCACTGATGTTTGTGCAGTTTACTTTTTAAATCAATGATACGAACATAAGGCTAGCAAAAATGTTCCCATTACTAATATCAATGTTGTTGATGTTAAAAGGTCAAACTGAGTTTTCCTCTCCATATTCTGCAGATATGCTGCTATTTCCGTGGCCAGTAAGCTGTCAGATATGCAGCTGGGGGAGTCTGTTGACATTGGACAACTCACAAAGAAAGAGCAGAAGAAGGCCAGGTAAACTCTTACTCCCAAGCTTGATTGACTTCATAATTTTATTACTCATCCAGAGGAGAGTGGTTAGCAGATCAGTGTTTACATTATGTAAATGACAACATTAGTAGACTCTGTTTCTGACCAGTTTCAAATTGCACTGAAGAGCAGCAGGGTACAGAATTAACTCTCCTCAAGTGTGAAAAGAAAGTGATTTTGTTGATTAAACGTATTGAAAGTGGCTGGTGATTTCACAGAGAACTCCATTATAATGCATGGCTTAAATCAAGTGAAAACTCTCGGTAATGTGCTTTCTTTTCGTTTGCCCATTCTCTCGTTCAGATTGGAGTGCGATCAAGAGTGTGCCACCCTGGAGAGGAACAGGTGAACATGAAAATGATGCTTCATACACTGCCTTTCCCTCTGTCTGTGCCTGTGTGTGTTACTATACGTGTGAGTGCACTGGTTTTGATGTTTCCTGTTTTGCACGTAGGCGGCTTGCTGAGGCCCTGCAGATAGATCCGTCAGTGGATCCCTTCAAGTCAACATCTTCCAAATATACCGACTCTCTCAAAGAGGATGCAAGGTGCTTCAGATTCCAAAATAGTGCAAGAGTGTATCAAAAGCACATAAAGCTAGTATGAGATCTAACTAATCTCAAGAATGAAGCTCACAATGAAGGTTTCTAACACTTTAATACTTCTGTTGCATTGTTGAAAACACTTAATAGGTTTACTAGTTGGCCAGATGTATAAGCACAATCTTATAATAGCTACAATTGTTTTTTCTTTGTTGTTTTTTTTGTTATGACACATTTCAAGTAACTGAGCAGTAAGAACTGGATTTGGAAGACAAGTTTAAGGAAAAACTGAACTGTAGCATATACACACACAAGACATTAGATGTTTAATCTACTACAGAACACTCATACTGTTGTTATTATTATTCTTCAGGAAAGATTTCAAGTTTGTCAATGAAATCGAGGAAGAGATTAGGAATTTGGTTGAACTTGCTAATAAGGTAAGACCCAAACCAATAGATTTTTATTTAAATGGAGTTTTCAACTACTAGCATTGTTTATTTTGAGCTCTATATTTTTGTTTTTTCCCTCAGGGTAAACAACCTAAGAGGAGTCACTGTTTCCCGCCTATGAAGCGTGACCACAGGAGAATTATCCATGAGCTGGCTGAGGTGTACGGCGTGGAAAGTGTCAGCTATGATAATGAACCCAAGCGCAATGTGGTAGTCACTGCCATCAGGTCAGCATGCGCATGCTTTTTTTAAAATTCCTAGATTTTGTTCTGGTTACACCTGGCATCCACACTACTATGCCTCTATGGCAGTAGTATTGGGTGCTCTTGAAACCTTAAGGCATAGGTCTCAAACTTGATTCCTGGAGGGCCACAGCTCTGCAGTTTTGCCTTAACCCTAATCAAACACAGCTGATTAATCTAATCAAGGTGTTCAAGACTACTAGAGACATTTATGGCCTTTTTCCACTGAGTAGTACAGTACGGTACGGTTCGGTACGCTTTTAAGGCCGTTTCCACAATCTAAAAGCGTACTGAACCGAATCGTACCGTACCACTTTTTTGTCACCCTTTCGGAGGGGGACCAAAAAACAGAAAGGGTGCCGTAAGGTGGAGCTAGACGCGCAGCTGAACGCCATTGGCTTACAGAGATACGTCATTTGCTTGCGCAACAAGCAGAATGAAAACAGAAAGGACCCGCCATGTTTAATACACAGCCGAGAGACAATGCTCCGAAATAATATTAGCATATAATAACGAGCCATGGTCGACCTGAGCTCAAACAAACCTTGTCGTCGTCTTGAACAGCCACAAAGCCAGGAGAAGAGCAGATCCTTATGGGTTACGAGCCCATAAGCACGAGCGCGAGAGGTTTCGCTTTGTCTATTGCGCTCACGTGCGCATCAGTGATTGAAATAACAAAGTTCTTAACCTGGACTATTAAAAACTGGGAATGACGGAGTTACTCTCTAACGAGAGAATAATGACGGAGAGGCTACATGTGCTGGTGAAAATAAAAGATACAGATGAGAGGTTTGCACAGACTGGGCTCTATTTCGTATTGTTTTTGAACCTAAATAAGGCATACATGTCTGCTGTGTGTAGTTTTTGTGTAATTTGGTAACATCGGAGACTGTGTGGGGCTGTATGTGTTCATATATGCTGCATTTATTTATTTATTTTATATAATACAGGACAGTAGGCTATTTCGCATCATTGATCTGCAGTTATAATGAGATCATGTTCATAGAAAGGTTAGTAATGAACATTTTTACACCAGTGTTTATGTGTATAATAAAGCATCTGTTTTGTGAGAGGTGCTTCTCGTATGATTTGTGAACGACCCATACAGCTTTACTGTAGACATTTCCTCGAGCGAAAATGACATCTGTCGTACACCACGCCCACCAAAAGAGTACCCTTTAGCAGTGGAAACGCAAGCCTGATAAAGGTGACCCGTACCGACCCATACCCTACTGTACCACTCAGTGGAATTGGGCCATTAAGCAGGTGTAAGTTGGAGGTGGTTGGAGCTAAACTATGCATAGCTGCGGCTCTCCAGGAACTCCAGTTTGAGACCATTGCCTTAATGTGATGCATGTATTACCGCAAAACTTTTCGATTCTGCAAAAGAACAGAACTATGACCTTTGCTGTGTGGATGTGGCTTTAAACATGATTGTGTATGCTGTGTTTTCAGGGGGAAATCTGCATGTCCTAACACTAGTCTGACTGCTTTGATTTCAAGAGAAAGCTTTACCAGAGCCCCTCCTCCCATTGCCCACATCAAACAACACAACAGCAAGTACGTTCACACTCCTATCACCTCTACGTTACTGTTCAAAAGCTTTCAGTGGTAGGCTTGATTTCATGTGTTTGACGTAACTGCATGTTCCTTTGCATGTATTCAATCAAGAATATGTGAAAAATGTGTTGTGTAAACTTTTTAATTAGCGTTTTCATTTAATTTGTACTTTTATTCCTGCGGTGAGAGCTGAATTTTCAGCATTTTAAATTAGGCATGGGCCGGTATAAGATTCTGATGGTATGATAACCTAGGATAAAAATATCACTGTTTCACGGTATGACGGTATTATGTTTACTGCTTTTAAAATATCTTCTTTTTAAATGTCTGGGTTGAAAAACAGAACTTTTTTCCCCTTTGAACACAATCTATTTTATTTTGAGAAACAAGAGAGGGGAAATAATAATAATAATAAAGAACATGAAATAAACTTGAGGGTAAGACATTTAAGAATTAATTACAGAGTATAAATTAAAGTCTTTACAAAATAAAATAGTCCTGTTTGCTTTCTTATTTTCAGATAATGAAATTTAAATAGTGACTAAATTCTTGCAAAAAAAAAAAAGGAAAATATGGTTTGGTATGGATATGAACATTTAGAAACATTTAAAGTATTTTGAAGCAGTAAACATGTCAGGCTAAATAATTCAAATAAGTTTTCTTCATTAGTTTCAAAAACAAAGTCTTCTTTACAATTTAAATGACTTTTTTTATATCTTTGGAAACACTGTTGTCCTTAAAACAAACAAACAAACAAACAAAAAAAACATAACTAAAAAAAGTCTTACACATACCTTAGGAACAGTATAGCTGAAAATTTTGGCGGTATGAAAACCTTATTTTTCCAAACCGCGGTATACCTTGAAAACGGTAATCGTCCTATGCCTATTTTAAATCTTCAGTGGCACGTGGTCCTTCAGAAAATTATATTAATGTGCTCATTTGGGGCTTAGGAAATGTTTCATATTGTGATCACAGATACAGTTTTGTGGCTCAATATTTAGTCTATTTACTTAATTTATTAGTATTCCTTGAATAGAAAAGCTCAAACTTTTACTTGCTAAATATAAATAAATAGTTTCTTTAAAAAAATAAATTATGATGTGTATGTAAAGTCCTCTGGTGAATCCACACTCATGGCATTCATCATAAACTTACTAGCATGACCCTGGTGTTAATGTGATAAGTGTTTTGTTTAGTCAATTGTATCATAACTAATACAATTGTGTATGCACATTTGTTTTTTCAGGACTGACAATGGTAACACATGGATGAAAACCTCTAAAGAAGAGCCCTCAATTGATTATTTTGATGTGCAGGATTGAAATAAAATTTCATATAGTCATTATAATGATCACACAAAATAAATCTGTCCGAAAACTTTATAGCATAACATTTCTGAACACAAGTTGTTTACCAAAGAGCATTTAGAGGTTAAATCAGTTTGGTGTCTTTGCATATATACGCTGGATGTATTTGGAAACTGAAACCAGAATTAACTTAATCAGTGAACTGGAAGTTAACAACTAGAAGTGGAAAGTGGATGCTAATAGAGTGAAGCTGAGCATCGCCATCAAGAAGGTCACTGGACAGAATGTAATTTTACCTTGTCTTGTTAAGAAGGTGAAAATAAAAGAATAAATGTGCATATCAGCTGTATTAAATACTTCTGGAAGCATAGCTTGCTACATTTCCTGTGACTTAAGTCTGAGACTGAATTTAATAAAAGGGGCATCAGCAGCTTTTTTGGGGTTACTTAGTCACGTTCTGCTTCTCACCCAGGAATGATATTGTGATGCACCATTATAATTTGGCATAGACTGACACTTTCACAAACATCTCTTCACATGCTAAAATCGTTAAAAAACACTCGCTGTTTTTCTGTAAGGGAAACAAAGATATATGGATATTTTCTCCTGAGAGTGATAATGAGTGCTGATTAAATCAATCAAGTTACAGAATGATCAGAAACAGCATTCATTTTGATGTATTTTGTTGAGCAACACCACAATAAAAACAAAAAAACTGACAATCACATAATATTAGTAATAATTACGTTTTTAAAATGCATTTGGACTGCAGTGCTAAAATGCAGTAAACCAAACGCGACTAGTTGCTGCTTTGGCTAAGCTTGAAAAGTGCCAAATATTATAAATTGTTACATTTTTAAACAATTATGAAGCTTTGCCAGACTATTGCCTTTTCAGCAGATTTCTGGGACATTTTTGTCTGGAGTGTCCTGAGAGAAACCTTTTTCTTTTTTTTTTTCTTTTTTTTTTTTACTTTTTTCTTGTGACGGACTGTTTTTAGTGGTAAACATATTCTGAGATGTCTTCTAAGGAACTTGGATAGTTTACTGCAAAAGTTTTAATTCTGTAATTATTTACATGCCTCTGCTTGTACCTAATATATATCGATTCCTTTCTTCGAAACACTTTTTTTTTTTGAAACCGGTAACCATTTATTTCCATTGTGTGTTTAACATTCAATGCATGTCAATAGCTACAGGTTTCCAATTCCAACATTCTTCAAAATATCTGCTTTTGTGTTCTAAAAGGTTAGGAAACAACTCAGGGTGCGTAAACTGCGAGTACTTCTTTATTTTGGGTGACCTGTTCTTTTAAAAAGAGGTCCTGATCCAAGGTTAATTTTTTTTATTTTTTTTAGTACCACTGACAAAAAGAAATTGTTCCAGCGCTCCAAGAAATTTGTAAATCTTTTCCTGACATGAAGATGAGTAAATTCTTACATTATTATAACACTGAATTATTTCTTTAAAATTCCCTTAAACTCTAGTCATGCTTAAGAGCCAAGTCTTGAATTCTTGTAAGCGCTTGCAAACTTGTTTGATCTTAACCTCCTTTTTTTATCAGCATCATCATGATGTCCAGATATTTAACGGACTTTTCATGCGCATGCTGCTCGCTGGTATTTGAGGCCTGTTCGCCAAAGTCCAGACTCGTTTTCAATGGTCAGCGACTGACTGAATGTTCACACGGGGAGCGGCGGGTAATTTGCTGACGCTCCCTCTGAATCCCGGAGTTTTATTCTAGCCCGCCTCGCTTGCGCATGCGCCTCGGAGCTCACCGTCTCCGGCTGCGCCGTCTACTCTCTCTCTCTCTCTTTCTCCGCTGACTGACTGTCCAGTCACTTCAGTACCGAGCAACAGGGAGTGTGTGTGCGTAAAGAGCTGTAAAGAAGTTCATCTCCATCGCTCAGGACACACACCCGCGCCTCTTATCTGCTATCCGCTGCCCTTTCTGGACCACCCGCCACAGTCAGCATCTGCCATGGAGAGGAAGGTAGGACATTTTCAGCAGCAGCAGCATCAGAATGTCATCTGCTTCATTAAACACTTATTAAAAACAACCGTGTTCAAGTGTGTTTGCGGTCTTTTACCGCCGTCCTGACGGTGTTTAATCCGCCCTTCTCGTCGCAGGCAGTCAGATTAGTGCGCAGGGAGTTTTCCGACTGGATCTAGTTTATTTGGCAGTGTAAAAAAAGACGAGCACACACAGACAGACAGGCTGATGCACGTGTTAATCCGGTGTTCTCCATCACTGGTCTTCTGCCGGGATGGGTCTTCTTCATCTTGGTAATTAGTGGAGATGTTGAGACATCAGGTGTACCCTTGTGAACAGTTCAACGACCTCTCAGCTTTGTTGTTGGAGTTGCAAGTGGTGCTGGTCATAAAAAAGACACGGTTGCTCTTACTATACTCATGTAGTGTGTGTGAAGTCTTTAAATGTGGGGTTTTTACTTGGGTACTATTATGGTATGTTGTTCTTGGATTGATGCTGGAGTAAATAAAGCAGATTTGGGATGTTATGAAGAAGGTTGCAAGTGTTCAAGTTAGTGTTTGGAATTCTCTGTAGGACGGTGTCCTGAAAATAGCAGGGAATTTTAAGAGTGATTTTCAGAACTGGGAACTTAACCCCTTCAGACCCTGCGTCCATTACAATGGACATCTTTGGAACATAATTCAGGTCTGAAGGGGTTAATACATTTTTACCCCTGATGTTCAAATATGGATTGTTATTATTTTAGTGGTAGGAATGTGTTGTGGTACTAAATTACATTCATGCTATCGTTACATCCATTTGCTGCGTGGTAAGCTCATTGGAGCATGTGTTAAATTATCAACTTGAAAATCTTAAATCATTGGAGCATAGGCTTAAAGTCCTAAAATGAACATTCTGTCACCATCTACTCTTCATCCTCCTTTTGTTCCAAACCTGCTAAAGTTTATTTTCTCTTTTAAACAGAAAAGAAGATACTGAAGATGGAGAATGTTGAAAAAAGCAGCCATTGACTGACACAGCATGTTGTGTTTTTCCTATGGATGTCAATGACTGCTAGTTTCCAATGTTCTTCTGAATATCTTGTGTTCAATAGAAGAAAGAAATTAACAAGACTAGAACCTCTGCAGTGTGATTAAAATGCTGAGGAAATTTTAGTTTTTGGGTGAACTGTCTCTTTTAAAGCGGACTCTTGGCAGTTCATTGCTAAATAGAAAAAAGTGATTATTTCAAAACAATTAAAGTACTGTTCTCAAATTTGACATGAAATATTATATTTCCAAAGCTTGTTTTACTCAGAATAAAATCTTAAATGTAAATAATTTGTGTTTTGACAGCAAACAAGTTTTATTATTATTATTATTATTCCCACCAATTCTACAGTCATAATATATTTTAGTATCTGTGTGTTCATTGAGTAATAATCATGGTTAACTGTAACTGCACTGTAAAACCCATTAAGTTAAGGTAACTCAAACCATTTGAGGAAACCGATTACAACAAACCATTTAAGTTCAAAAACGAATCCTAATGAGTACTGTGAACTTAATCTGTTTGAGTAACAGCAATTTGAGCACAGTAAAACTCAATAAACGAAGTGAACTCAAACCAACTGAGTACTGTAAAACCCAATAAGTTAAGGCAACTCGAATCGTTTGAGGAAACAGTGCAACAAACTATTTGAGTTAAACTAATTTATGAGTACTGTGAACTTACTCCATTTAAAGTAATGAGGTATTTAGCTCATTACCTTCAAAACTTCTTTTAAATGAGTAGAATTAACTTTCAGTAAATTTTGAGTTAGCTACACTCATTTCAGTTGATAAAGTTGACTGTTGGGGTTTACAGTGTGTAATAGAGTTGAGATTTCAGATTTCTTTGTGGTTCAGTACATACTGGTTCTATAATACACATACTGATACTTGTTTAAAGTCAGTAAGGCTGCGTTCATACTTTTTATTCAATTACCCAAATGCAGTGTGACTGCTCTGTTTGAACTTGGACCAAACACACCAGTTTGGTATGCATCAGGGTTTGGGTTGCAGTGTTCACAATGAATCAAATAAATGGCACAAACAGTGCAATAGCACTAAAGTTTGTTTTAATCAAACCAAACTTATATAGTGCCAAATGATGACACACCATAGGAATGTAAACATAAGGGTAAACATTGCTGTCTTTTAAAATAAATGCCTGGAAGTACAGGTTTTATAGTTATTTAAAAAAAATTAGTGTTAAGATTCAGTTAATTTTTTGAAAAGGGCATCATTCTGTTTTTATTTTCTCCCCGTTCTATCTTTGGTGACCTAGAAGATGTGCTTTGTTCTTTTCCACAAAAGGACTGATATGATGATGCTCCGTCATAGTTTATCTGTTTCTTTCATAAGTGTAGTGACCCTGACGTCAGTGTCTGTTCACTCAAACCAATAAAGAGCTGGAGGTCTGTGGACCGTATCCTTTGTGCCGTCCTGATGACCTTAGAGAAACGTTATTAAAAATGGCAAAGATTATAAAAAGGCATATTTTGCTGTTTTTATTGTAATATTGATTCCTGATGTTACAAGAAAACCAGGAGGACAGACTGGAGGAAGGATGTTTAGTTGATTTATTTTTAATGAAGCATTTTTCAGTGGCAGTTGATGAGTGAGATGCGTGCAGCTGGAGTCAGTGCTGTATATCTGCTGCATGGCTTCTGCGTGGATGCACTTCAGGAACGCTCATCACCGCTGACTGTACTGTCCTGTATTGTACTGTGCACACACTCAACACTCAGAGGACACTCATTTCAGAATGAACACAGGCTTCTTTGCGAGCCGGGACTGTGTCTTTATCTCACTGGTTTGTGCTCAGAATTTCAAGTTTGAGCATATAATAGTTTGGTCTGTTGTCGTTCAGACATTGTCATTCAGACCTTTAGAGATTTGAGGGCCCTTTTAAAGCAGCTTTCTCAACCAGGGGTTGATGAATGAACTGTATAGAGTTTGTGAGCTGATTTAAAGCTAAAAATCTGCTAGAAATGTCAAATAACAGGCTGCTATCAAAACATTTCCGTTCCTACAGGTTAATGCTAATCAAAATGCAAAACAGCTACAGTTTTTAGTCTGAAGTGCTTTTTTGTTTCAGAGTAAAGCACTGTTCATTTCTACTGTTTATTTACACTTCCCAGGATTTTGGAGTTTTTAATTTATTTAACTTTACAGCTAAACCACTTTGTTAAATTATGTTTTTAAGATCTGAAAGTGAACAGTTTAAGGCATTGTTACTTGTACAATTGAATTATTATATGATTATTGAAATAAATAGGTTTATTATAAAGCCTAATCACTATTTTGTTTTGTTTGTTTTACACAACTAGAGGTAAAAAGAGGGTGCTAGAAGACTAGAGCTCACCTTTACCCTTACCTTATGTATAAAAATCTAAAACAATGTGTTTTCAACATTATTATTGCACACACACACACACACACACACACAGACATGCATACTTGAAAGCAAAATTATTAACTCCCTGTAAAATTAATTGTGTTTTGATATATATTTCCCAAGTGCTGTTTAAAGGAGATGTTTTATAACATAAAAATTTAAATCACTATATAACTAATTTAATAACTAATTAGTTACCAATAACCAATTTATTTTGTCTGCAAGAAGACAGTACGAAATATTTTGCAAGTCATTAGCATTCAGCTTAAAGTGCGATTTAGCTTAATTGGGTGAAGTTGAAAAAGTCATTGAACAACAGTTTTTTGTTTTGTAGCCAGTTGGGAAAAAACCTTAAGGGAGCTAATAATGACCTTTAACAATTATTATAATCATGTAATAAATGCTTTGATTTCAGCCAAACTTGTATAATAATATTGAATAAAAATATATAATAGGGAATACTGTGAAAAAAATCTCTGCTCTGGTTAACAATAGTTGGGGCAAATATGTGAAAAATTGTTAAAATTGAATAGTTTTTAATTATTTATTTTAAATAATTTATGTTTGATACTGATTTAAGGATGATGTTGTATTCAATTGTATGTATGTATATATCTGAAAAATTTGATGAGAAGTTTTTACCGTGTCTCTCTGTGAGAATTTCTTTCCAGGCCTCTGTTTAATGTTTTAACCTTTGAGGATTATACACAAAGAACCAAGTCAGTCGTTTCAAATGAGGATTTTTATTTTTTGCAGTATACCACCAGGTTGTGGGTCTGAAGCACCAAGTCGCAGGTGTGTCTTTGAGCTCGAGGCCTTGTATTCTCTCTGGAAACAATTCCAGTGGGGCCTGCAACAATTAGAAAAGGATCGCAGAAGTTTGCTTCAGTGGCCAGCAATCTTCGGAGACGGAGAGAAATCCCATTAGTATTCAGGGAACCACTTTTTCTAGCTGTCACACCTCAAGAGCTTTAGGGAGAATTGGCTCTTTCACATGTGAGAGTGCAGGCCGAGAGATGAAGGGCTGATTAATAAATACTCGCTTTCTTTCTTTCGTTCTTTTCCTTTTTCTCCTTCTGCTTGTCTAAATGTGAGGAATGAGTGATAGGATCCCTACGGCTGTACTCTAGAAACGCCTCAGCTCATGCTGGCTTTTGTTCTGTCTAACAATACGCCTGCTCATTTGTTAGACACCTGCGCTATTTGCATCTGGTGTTTTTATGAGTATTTATGCTGAATCCAGGCCTGCTTGATTATCTTAAGTTGATTTGATACAGCGAGTAGCTAAAAAGTAGTCAAATATCAAAGTCAGACCCACTTTTTAAGCAAATTTTTAATGTTTCAATAAACATTTAGGGGAAAAGAAACATGTATTTGAGTTAAAAATGTAAAGGAAAAAAAGGTTTGTAAATAATAATCTTTACTGGAGTGTGTTTCACAAGAAAATACTACTTTTTATTGTTGTTTGTTTAGTTGTAATTGTTTATGAAGGTCACTAGCAATTTCTGAATTAAAATGTTTCACTATTTTTTTTCAGCATTTATTAACCCTGATTTGATTTTCACTTTGAAATGTAGATATCTTTACTAAAAACAAGATAAACAATCTAAGTTAATGTTTTTTTTGCATAAATCATATAAATTCTGTACAAATACAGTGATAATACAATAATTCAGACTCAGTGCAAAGCATGTCTTTGCGATGAGATTATTACACTTTGTCCAGCGTAGTTGTTGACAGGCCAGCGAGTGCAGGAATTATATTTGCCCAAAATTGACATTGGGGTAAAGTTGGTTTAATATCCCCACATTAGGACTCCAATACACTTGAAACAGCCAATCCTTAGCCGGACGTTTTCAGCGGCTGAACAACACTTCCGTGCATATAAACCTACTCTTAAACAAGAACACAATCTACATAAGCTTTGCGTGGCTAAAATAGTTTTAAAACATACCCGTCTAAAAGTAATACTTCAGCTGTGGTTTCATCCTTCAGATCGTTGTTTTGAACTACGTAACATCATTTCCCTTTAATGTACAAAAGTAATTCTGAAATTGATTCAGGATTTTAAAAAGTTTTGATTCTGCATTTTTGGCAGAAGCCCTTTCAAAAACCATCTTTCTTTTCATGGATATAACGTCACCTTGGAATTTTGAGGTTGTATCTGCGTTCTGAATGATTTTGAGATATTGAGCTTCAAAGTTTTTGCAATACATAGCAAACAGTACGTGTGTAACATTTGTTTTTTTAAATAAAAAGTGTTAAAATGTAAACAACTTATTAAAAAAAACATCCCATAATGTAAATAAGAATATGTCAATAACTCAATTTTGACAAAAATGTCAGATAGAATTTTAAGGTTGTAAGGTGACGATAAGGCCACGTTGGTCATTCAGAAAGAAGTTCAGGTTGATGCAGAGATTGATGTCTCTCTGACAGCTGTAGATCCGTACTTCGTGTGAACGAGCGAGTGACGTATGCTGCGCAGAATTTCATATTTAAAATTCAATTCAAAGTTATTTGCTGACAATATTTAATAGGACGAACATTTTTTTTAGTCTTTTGCCGTATCCAGGATATAAAAATACATGTAAATACATTTAGATCATCGACTGTAATCAGTACTATTGGAATGTGAAGAGACTTTCAACCGGCACTACAAAAAATATCCCCTTTCCCTTTTTTGTTCTGGTTACTGTAAATTGATTCACTTGTTTTACAGATGCTACTTGGTTAATTATATTGCAGTAATATTGCAGTGGAATGACATTTTTGTGCAATATCCAGTGCCACTGGGATTTCTGTTTTTCTTTCTTTGTAAAATGTCATTGTCTTTTTTCATTGATTTATTTATATTCATTCTGCATAGAATGTGTTTCCGGTCCTCCCATATAGCTCACCCTTTTGAAAAATCTGTATCGTTTCTGTGCAAGGTTCCTTGTAGAAAGATTTGAACAATTGAGGACTTCCTTATTTGGCTGGTCAGGAATGTTCTGGCAGCATTAAGGTAAAACCAGCCTTTTGTATGTGCAGCAGAAATTTCCTGCTAACTCTATGGATGGGATTGAACTTGCTCATGCAGGAAAACATAGATTGTGAGCTAAAAGCCAAATAATCAGCTTGCCAGGTTAGATTAAATATTGATAAAAAAAAATTGATAAACAAAATAAAATAGCTCAGAAGAATTCCTGTTCAGGGAACTTTAAACAACTGATTTAACAGTTGTGTGGTGTTTTTGTGTTGGATGTCTCCATCTGTCAGCTTGGACGTTTTTTTCTTTTCTAGTTTGGTCCTCTAAATCATAAAGTGTCTTAGACTATGTGCTGTGGTCAACAGTTCATTTCTGGTTAGTTGAATAAAGAGTGAGATATTAGAAAGAAGTCTACAGTCCACCAAAAATCAAATGCGATAAAAATAAAAAATGCTGGAAAAGCTGAGTAACAACAATTCAGTCACAAGTTGTCTTTGTTTTATGCCAAGCTAATGATGCAAGAACTAGGAGCCATATTAGTTAAAGAAATCAGATGATAATTAGAAAGATCACATGATCAATCAGAACAAAGAAGGGAAAGTTGATCAACATACTAAAGTGCACAAATAAGCCAACATAATGAATAACAGAGAAAAGCAAACTAACTTAGGATTAGAAATAGAATAGAAATAGATCTCATCTCTTGTGAAAGGGAGCATGTTTACTTGCATTAAATGTGTGTAATGTACTCTTAATAAAAAATAATACTTGCAGATAAAGTCCATTTAAGAGAAAAATCTTAATGGCTTAATTTTTTTTTCTGTTTTCCGTTTTAAAAGTGTGCTTAGATTGTAGAAGTTTTTTTTTTACATGTCATTTAAAGTTTTTCATAGTTTTTATTTTACTTTTGACTCTTGCACTTGTAATAAACTATCTTTTGCACAACTAATATAATAAGCTATTTTAAATGTAATGGTGTTTGAAAGCCAGAATAGAAATGTATTATTATATTTATTGTACACACACACATACATTATGCCAAAACAAACTTTTATTTTGGACGCAATTTAATTATAATTTCTTCGCCCAGCACAAAAACAAATAGTACATACAGTATATTTAGCAAAAATCTGCTGTAGAATATTTGTTTTCTAGCTAACTAACTAGAAATGGACATTGAATGACCTTCCTGAGGTTTTATTCTTGCATTTTTGAAGATACTTTTTGAAGAATTTGAACACAACTTGCTATTAACTTGCTCGTCTGCTTTCTGTGGGTGACCAGTCTTTTTTCTTCTAATGGTCCAACTCAGGAACTCATTCCCCTATATTAGAAAGAATTTACAGCAGTGGTTCTCAAACTGTGGTACACATACCACTAGTGGTACACGAGCTTCCTTCTAGTGGTACGCAGAGGAATCGCTGAATAATTAAAGTATAAAAATGAACACACTTTTAACTCTTTGACGTGTACAATAACACCAATGTGATCAGTAAATTGATTTTAATAGGCTAAATAATAAATATTCCTTATTAGAAGAATTAATGTGCCTTGTTTTTGAACTGTGCAGTGCTGTAGCTGCTTAATTAGGCCTACTATGCTACTGGTTGTTATGGTGGTACTTGGAGGGGCAATTTTTTTCTGAGGTGTTACTTGGTGAAAAAAGCTTGAGAACCACTGATTTACAGTATCTCTGAAGACTCACTTTGCCTATTGCCTATTTTTACTTTGCCTATTTGTGAGCTGTATGTGTATGGTTTTTTTTAGGTTTTATTTTTACAATGTTTTTTACTTTTTTTTATATATATGTAATTTTGATCTTCTGCATCACATTTTCTTCTGCAATCCTTGTATTTCTTAAGTGTAAAACACTTTGAGAATTTAGTTTTAAAGGCGCTATACAAAAATAAATGTATCATTATTATTATTATTATTACTTACAATTTTTAGCTTGGTTTATTGACATCTTTCTGTCCAAACATATTTGTACAGTTGTCCTGTTTAAAGGATGTTTAGATGCAGAGCAGCTCTTATTGATTAGCCTGATTCCAGTGACCCTGGTGCCTCACGGCTCATGGCAGTGCTCTGCTCATCTGTAATTACCACTGAATTACGGGTTCAGGTCTTCGTTTGCTGTGTGCTGGGCCTAGGGGCATGTCTCACTACTTCCCAACATTACTCTTTAACGTGCATGGGATCAGAAGGGGCTCAATCTTGAGGCATGGAGGTCTAGTAGTTTGCGGTGTGAATTTGTAGTGCAGTGTGCCGCTGTTCTGCTTCCTCTCAGACAGACTGTCTGGCTTATAGAGAACTGACCCAATTTTTACAGAGGAAAGGCTCAATATCCCATTTAGTGCTTCCCCCATCCTGAGTGCAGAAGAGAGAGACAGAGTCTGGCTTTGCTGAATGGCTTGTTATTGTTAATAATCCATACTGAAATGGTACTTCCGGCACATGGAGTTGATGCCCTTAAAGCTGACCATGAACTTTTTGGACGTTGTGTCTTGTTTAATGAACGGGCACGAATGTTCACATTTGTACTGTAATATGTAGAATCAAAAGGCTTTTTTCAATAAGAGATTGGATTTATAAGAGACACAGTCTCTGGCCTCATTCTGTCCATCCTCTCTCTCTCTCTCTCTGTCTCTCTGTCCACAAACACAGAAGCGGAATGAAGGATGTAGGTTAAAGACACAGAAAGACTCAGTGTTTGTGTATACATAAGGCTTGATGAGAGGAACAGATATGTGATGGAGGGGAAATTACTTTTGTGTTCTGGATCCTTGTAGATTTGTTTTGGGTCATTTTTAGTATGTGCAGTAAGCATTTACAATATTCTACAAGATTTTACTCTTCAGAGTTTTGAGAACAGTAAGATTTTTTAAAGTGTTTTAATTGAACAGATTAAAAATATTAAAAGCAGTATCACTTTTAATTATTACAAAAACAACTGTTTCTGTTGTAGTACATTTAAAATTTTTATTTATTCCTGTCATGCAAAGCAGAATATTCACCTGATCCCTCAGAAATCATTCAAATATGCTCTTTTGTAGCTCAAGAAACATTTCTAATTATTGAATTAATGTTGAAAACAGTTGTTCAGTTTAGAAGAGTTTATGCTGAGAGAAGACCAGATGTCAGCAGTGTTTCAGAGGTTTTCACCAGGATAAAGAAGACTTCAGAATGCCAATGTGTAAATTACTTTGGGAAAAAAAAGATTTAGAGGTTTGTTTTTTCTGCAGTTAAGTCATTGAAATAAAACCAGTAGTCCGTTGTATTTGTTTGCATTTTCTTTTTGTAATCAGGCTCAAAAAGATTCATCAAGATTTGTATTTATTAGCTTCTATATTTGTTATTGTTTTCTAAATATATAGAGGCAAATAAAACAACCACAATTTCCATTATTTTAATCACTATAAAGCCGGATTTCATAATATTAGAATTTGGCAAGTTATTTTTATTCAATTAAATCCACCTTACTTAGGTTTGGCTGGTATCAAATTTTCTTGTTACAATTAATATTTGCTTTTATCACAATATACAGTATTATCACAATATTGACCTTGCGAAAACTGTTATAATCACCAAAAAATACTAATAATCGAGTGTTGCTTAAATGTATTTATTATACCTACATATTTAGAGTGAAGAAAAGTTTTAAACTATTTAAATTTTAAAAGGATGATAAAGTACAATAGGTAACACTTAACAATAAAGTCTCATTAGTAAATGTTGTATAGTGCATTAAAATTAACAGTGAAAATAGGCATTAACTAGGGAATTAAAATCAGGTAAGATTAATTATTATTTTGTAGTTGTCATTAAAATTGACTTTAGTTTAAGTAACTGATGCTAACAAATGGAACCTTGCTGTACAGAGTTAAGGCCCCGGTATACTTCAAATGAATTCATAGATCAAACTGAAATTATGTCATTTCGAACAAAATCTGGCCAAAGCGAAGTTCATTTTTACTTTGTTTCGGCATTTCGAAACAGCTCACAAAAGCCGACTTTTCTAGTTTTGACTCCTAAACACCTATGAGTAGTGGTATAAAGGATCGCAAATCTCACAGTTCAGATCACATTACAGTTTTTGAGTCATGGACCAGACCATTTTTCGGATCATTGCAACAGCTTTTCTATGAGGTTGTGCACACCTTCAGCGCAATTCAGTTTCCAATTCTAATAGAAAATGTTTGTGATGAGCCGGTGTAACACTTCTTGTGAAGAAGGCTGTTTGCCCTATGTTTATGAAACTTCTCTCTCAGCTACCATTATTGTGTTTTTAGGGGTACATATGAGCAACGAAAGCATTTACAACTGCAGCACGGGGGTGTTGGAGTGTTCAAAACTATGTATATCACCACTCTGCCTTTTCAAACTTCTATTTATCCTTAAACTTCATTTGTATGCATGTAGGCCAGATTAACGTGAAAATATTAATGTTTAAAAATAAATCAGAGTTTGGTGCTGTGATGAACAACCACTGCTATATATTTTTAAAAGGCACTCTAAAAGAATGAATAACAAATAGGATTGTGCTCCCAGCCCTCTTTTCAAAACAAGGTGGAGCTATAAACGCCTATGTGTCAGCATAGTGGCTGATTAAAAATTCTAATGGTGGATGGCTGCTTCTCACACAGGGCTGTTTATGCTAATGGATCGTCACTAATAGGCGGGCCTTTCCCCCTCTGATGACGTGCACATACTGTTGCCACACAACTGCATTTAAACCGCTTTTAAAAGTGATTTTTGCATAATAGCTTTTTTTTAAAGAATAGTTCACCCAAAAATGAAAATCGTAATCATTTACTCACCATTTACTTGTTTCAAACCTTTATGAATGTCTATCTTTTGTGCACACAGAATAGTATATTTTAAAGAAAGCTGGAAACCTGTAACCGTTGACCATTCTTTGACCAATCAACCAACCATTCTTCTAAACCAGGGGTGTCCAAACTACGGCCCGCGGGCCATCTGCGGCCCGCAATCAGTTTAGTGGCGGCCCGCGAGGCTTTTTATAAATATTAATAGAATCTGGCCGCTGTACAAAAATAGATGTAATTCAATAAATAACCACCGGATGTCGCTATCACGCGCCTTCAATTAGACCACACTGAAGTAAACATAATTGATATCCACGTTTTGGCGAGCCATGGCGCAACCAAGAAGAAGGAAAATCAACAGTGAGTGCGGGAAATGTCTGAGTTTTACAAGAGTTTGGATTCATCCAAACTTCCCCTGATGAAACGCCCTTCAAAAAGGATGATGAGTCTGTTTGGCTCCTCATATATATATGTGAGCAAACTTTTTCACTGATGAATCTAAACAAAAGTTCATTGAGAACCAATCTAACTGACAGCCACCTTTGTGACTGCATGACTCACTCCTGACTTGGCATCAATTCTGAAATTGAAAGCACAACATCACTGTTCACATTAACTGAGTTTATGGTGAGAAAAATATATATTATGATTTTAAAATGTAGAAA
>CAIGQQ010039163.1:1222936-1239326 GCA_903798035.1 Danio albolineatus
TGATCTTCGTGATTGGGGATCGTGAGAGCCTGACCAATCCGTAACAGAGATACAGGTAATACATGTATTATATTTATTATTAATATCACAGTCATTCAACTACTGTATTTTAATTTACAGTCATCATTTTGCATGTTTGCAGCAACTCACTGAAGCAAGTGAAAATACTAAATTAATTAATTCACTTAATTAACATTTATTTGAATCATCACATTCACATCATGTCTGCAGGAGCTCACCACACTGGATCAATGAGCTTATAACACTGGATCCCAGCAATAACAAAGTCCCGACATAGAAGCGGGGATGGGAGTTAGACTCAAACCCTATTGCACTTGTCCAGTCTGCTCCGTAACTGCGTTTGAGCAGGTGTACTTGCAGAAACCCCCCACTTTTTCTGAAATCACATGTGTAAAAACACAATAAATTGTACTATGTAAGAGCGCTATATCAGCTTCAGTGTAATTGTATCAGCACCAAGTCTAGTGGTTAGTGGTGTGTTTGGCGACCTTTCCTCTCTCTCGCTCTCTGCTCCCTACACTTCTCTCCACTGCCCTAAAATAAAGGTTTAAAAATAATTATAAATTTTAAAAAACTGCACTTGCCTACCGGTAACTAAACATACCTCATAGAAACGTGAATTCCCATTTCAGAACATTAATGCAGGAAAAATATGGTTATGGTGTAGTTGTAGTCAACTCTCTTATTTAGTAACTGGATCAGTTTTACATCTCTGTTCTGTGAATTTGCGTAAATTACAATCTTCAGATATTTTTGTAAAGAAATGACTACTACTACTACTATACTAATAATAGTAATAATATAAAAGAACACACAGTGAGATTGGCTGTTTTGCCTTTATTTTTCTCAAATAGGCATTCATAAAGAAACAGCTACAGTAGCCTGCTCAGTTTGGAGAACCTGATTAATCTAATCAAAAGATCCCGGAAACAAATCAGATTATTCATAACTTTTATTTGCCATTATGCCCACGCACAATGGTAATGTCTTGGTGAAGCGTCCAGTAAACAGAAAAATAATGCATGTACACATTGATTAGACAAATATTAATTTATTCCTTTTCCTTCGGCTTAGTCTCTTTATTCATCAGTGGTCGCCACAGCGGAATGAACCGCCAACTTATCCAGCATATGTTTTACGCAGCGGATGCCCTTCCAGTCGCAACCCAGCACTGGAAAACACCCATACACACTCATTCACACACATATGTACAAAATAATCTGTATTGGGTACAGTAATGGAAGGAATGTGAACAAGAGTTATTAGTTAAAACTACAAATAGATTTGTTGTTTACATATTTGGAGATGTTTTAACAATGTTTTAATAATGAGCAAAGGCCTTATTAGCACTCCAAAGCATAAAGCAATAAATCTGACAGACGCGTCTCTCCCAGAAATGGAGATCGACAATCTTCGTGAGCTTTAATATTAGATTGAACAGACACAAAAGGCTCAGCGTTCAGATACAGCCTCCAGTGCTGCCTGCCCAGCCAGTATTATTATAAAAGCGTGCAGCCTTTCCTCCCTGCTGCTGCTTTAAGGATCCTCCCTCCATTTTTTGAGAATGAGCATGAGAATGAGGTTTGACTGCAGCAGAGCAGAGGAGGAGGAGGGGTTTGGTTCGCGGCGAGACGAAACTCCAGCTCGGCGGAGCGGCCAGTCAGCGAGCGGTGCCTTATCTACCAATGGAATGCAACAGCTGCGGCAGCCTGTGAGCGCCTCAGCCTAGCCTGTGTGTGTGTGTGTGTGTGTGTGTGTGTGTGTGTGTGTGTGTGTGTGTGTGTGTGTGTGTGTGTGTGTGTGTGTAAAAGGGGGAGGGGGCGGCGGTCATGGTGGGCCCGCAGGAACCCCCCTGAAAGACCCCCAGCTCTCAACCCCCCGCGTCCACTCGCAGCCGGGCTCCTGAACGGCAGCTCAAGCAAACGTAAGCGAGAGAGAGAGACACACACAGAGAAAGAGAGAGAGAAGGAGAGAGAGAGAGAGAGAGAGTCTCGACAGAGCAGCACTCACAGACAGACTGAAACACACACACACACTCAGAGCAGAAAGTCAGGGAAGTGGAGCAGGAGCCTCGCAGGGGGGTTGAGGAGGTGAGCGAAGGGTGAAAGGAGGGAGAGGGAAAGACAAAAGGCAGGAGAAGCGGAGGGAAATGGCTTCTGAGGAGACCGCTGGAGGAGCGCGCAAAGCCACCAAGAGCAAACTATTTGAGTTCCTCGTCCATGGAGTGGTATGTACCCTCTCGCCGTGTGTGCGTGCGTGACACAGCCTGTGTGTGTGTGTGTGTGTGTGTGTGTTTGAGTGATAGCGCTGAACGGTGTCCATGTGAAGGTTATTTCCAGTCCTCCGGATCCCGGCTCGCGCCGCTCTTCTTGTTAAAGCCGGGGTGGGGAGACGCAAGAGTGGCTGTTTGCGCGTGGAGCAAGACATAAGCGAGAATGAATCGGCGAACGCAAAAACAGAAAGGCCAAAGGTAGCCACTGGTCACTAGGGGCTGCATGCGTTTGGCAGCGTGCCTGAGGTGACGGACGCTTTCAGTCCGCTCCGTGACTCAATGCACTGTTATTACAACTCCAAAAACACACACCAAGTGCTTCAAGGAGAACATCTACTGTGTGGATTGGCGGGGCTGTTGTCATGCCGATGATTTAGGAATCTAGCTGGTGCTGGAGCCGAAGGATGCTGTTGTGGCGGTTGTAATTATTACTACTACTAATAATACTATGACATGATGACTGTAGTTCGCCATGTGACAGTGCTCAAGGTTTGATGCAGGAGAGGCAGCGAGGGTCCACTCATTGTCTGAAGCTTTGTGTACATACAGTAGCGGTGTAATCTTTTATTTATGATTAGCAGGGCTTTGTCTAGTCGGAGCAGATCAATCTGAACTGAAAAAGCGGTCTGTAAAGCTGGATTCTTCTGCTGTGTAGTTCTGTTTTCTGTTAGTGCCTTCGCGATCTTGTGCTCTGTTTCTTGCAGTTTCTGTAAAGCGACTCGGGTTTTGGGAAAAAATATATTTCTTAAAATGAATAGTGAATTGTTTGTTAAAATGTGTAATTTTTGTGTGTCGTTGATTGGTGTCAGTGTTTGATTGCAGTTTTATACCATTGATCTAATTATTATATTACATTTAAAGATTTTACCAGTACTAAGAGATGCTACCATTCACATGTTTGGGTGCCATAAGATACAGTTGGAGTCAGAATTATGAACCCCATGAATTATTAGCCCCCGTTTACTTTTCTCTCCAATTTCTGTTTAATGGAGAGAAGATTTTTTCAACACATTTCTAACCATAATAGTTTTAATAACTCATTTCTAATCACTGATTTATTTTATTTTTGCCATGATGACAGTAGTATTTTACTAGATATTTTTCAAGGCACTACTATACAGCTTAACGTGACATTTAAAGGCTTAACTAGGTTCATTAGGTTAACTAGGTTAGGGGAATTAAGCAAGTTATTGTATAACAATGGTTTGTCCTGTTGACTATTTAAAAAATATAGCTTAAAGGGTGTAATAATTTTGACCTTTAAAATGGCTTTTTTTATTTAAAACTGCTTTTATTCTAGCCGAAATAAAACAAAAAAGACTTTCTCCAGAAGAAAAAATATTAAAGAGAAATACTGTGAAAACTTCCTTGCTCTGTTAAATATCATTTGGGAAATATTTAAAAAAGGAAATAAATTCAAAGGGGGGCTAATAATTCTGACTTCAATTTACACAATTCTGATAGATACACGCACACTACCTATCTTTTTTTTATTTTCCTTTCATCAAGGCAGCATTTATTAAATGTACAAAAAAAAGTTAAATACTTAAAATAATTTTTAAATAACTTTAAATAACTGCTTTCTTATGCATGTAATTTCAAATAAAATTATTACTCCAGTCATTATTGCTTTTATTACTATTACAGTATTACCATAATATTATCATTAATAATGATAATTAATGTTAGAGGAATTTCTGAAGGATCATGTGACTCTGAAGACTGGAGTAATTAAGTAGAAAATTCATCTGTAAAATCACTGAAATAAATAATTAAATTAGATTCTAAACTACTTTTGAACAGTTATTTTATAGTGTAATAACATTTCACAATTTTACAACTTGTACTGTATTTTTGCTGAAACAAATGCAGCCTTGGTGAGCAGGAGAAGCTTATTTTAAAACATTTAAAAATCCTACTGACCCCAAACTTTTGACCAGTAGTATATAGTTTTGTCTTGTTTTTCAGAAATAATAAGTCAGGTCAAACAGGACACCAAATATCTTTCTGTTCCAAATAATCTTTACTATTCATCATCTCAAAAAAAAAAAAAATATTACAGTATCCAAACTAAATTTAAGCTGCAACATTGTTTAATAATAAGAAACAATTTGAGCCATAGATCAGCATATTATCAGGATTTCTCGTGGATCATTTATTGATGAAGACCGGAGTAACAACTGCAGACATTTTGGTTTTAAATCACAAGAAATTAAATACATTTAAAAATATTTTCACATTGAGCAAATGTTTATTCAAATAGTTATACTCCTTAATGTTACTATTAGTATAAAAGTCAAAAACACACAAAATAATTGTTTATGATTGTAACTAGGCATGGGCCAGTATAAGATTCTGACAGTATGATAACCTTGGATAAAAATATCACGGTTTCACGGTGTGACAATATTGTGATCACTGCTCTAAAATATGTTCTTTTTAAAATGTCTGGCTAAAAAACAAAACCTTTTTTCCTATTTGAACACAAAATATTTGATTTTGAGAAACATTTAAAATATTGTGGGACAGTAAACATGTCAGCCTAAGGCCCCGTATACACTAGTGCGTTTTAGTTTTAAAACGGCGTTTTAGCATTAAAACGATCCGCGTCCACACTAGCGTTTGACCCAGCGTCTCTCAACAGATCTCCGTCCACACTACGCCAGCAGAAACGTATATCACGTGACCATTCACACACTCTGGGCATGCGCATTCAAGTATAAACAGGAAGCACGTGTCTCTTTTGGCATTTGGTTATTGTTAGTCAACAAACGCTGGTTGAACGATGAACGCGATGGCAAAGAAAGCAAGAGAGACCTTTTTGTGGACAGACAACGAGGTTGAGTTGTTACTTAAAGTAGCAAATGAATATAAAACATCCACGGCTATCGAAAATACAGTGTTTACAGTGAAGGCTGGTCTGCCGTCTGCCGGTGGCATTATAGTCACGTGCGCTTGACAAATAAGGGAAGGTTACGCAATGACCCAAAGCCCCAATCACATAGCGAATCTCAGCAGCCATGCCTCCGTTTTCAAATGTCTTTACTCTCCCGCGTTTCCAAAACGCTCCCTTTTCGCGGCTCGAAAACTCCGGCATAGTGTGGACGGATGGCGTAACCGTAGCAAAACTTATGCATTTTAAACCGAAAACGCACTAGTGTAAACGGGGCCTAAATAATCAATAACCTCTGCTGTCTTCATTTGTTTCAAAAATACAGATGTCTTTACAATTTACAACAGCATCTTTGGTTATATTATCTGCTGGAGATACTGTTGTCCTAAAAAGTGACCAAACAAAATGTCAATAAAAAATCTTACACACACCTTAGGAACGGTATCGAAGAAAAATTTGGCGGTTTTAAAAACTTGACATTTCCAAACTGCGTTATACCTTGAAAATGGTTATCATCCCATGCCTAATTGCAACACACCCTTATAATAGAAATAGTAAAACACATCAAACATTTGTTTAACTGTTGATTTTTAGCTTGTGTTTTGTATTTAAATTCATAAGAGAAGTTCAGGTGATGATCTTGATTTGTTCACAAACATATTTCACCAGTGGCTTAGCTCTGCATTGAGCTGCTTTAACTTTTACCACACAAATGCAGATTTTGGATGATGAATGAAGAAAATGATGGTGTTTCCTCTGCAGACTAATTAACCTTGACAAAGCACTGATTGTTCCTGGACAAATGTTTCCCTGCTTCTTATTTTGGCTTCTTCTTCTTTGTGTATGTCCTCTCCTATGCCTGCCTGTGTTATTCTCTTCTGCATCTTCTAGGTTTCTGGATTCATATGCTCTCTGGATTACCTCAGTTTGACCTTTGCTACTGTTCACCTCTGCTTCTCTGGAAAAACCTGGCATGTGAAAGTTATACTGAATATTCTTTGTTACATGATGGTGTATGAGCAGTTTGAGTTGCAAGAATGTGGTGGTTCAGCCTTGTTCCCAAGGCAAGGAACACTATGTGCACATCAAGGTTTGCAATTAAGTAACCGTTTGAACAGCTGCGGCTATGAGTGGAATAAATTCTTAAGTTTATGTATTGAACAAAATTGGTGCTCAGTAATGTCACAGTGTCTTTGCCATCTCTTAGGTTTGCTAATTTGATGTAGTTGGGAGATTTTCTCTGTGATATATGACATGTGCTGGCAGGGCTTGTTAGTTGTTTTTTTTGCTATAGTTCTGTAGGGTCAGAGTTAAGTTTAAGGGTTGCAGTGTTGTTACATTATTGGTAATCTGTTATATTAGCTATTTCACTCTTAGGCACAAAATAAGTGCACAGTGTTGGTTAATGACAGACTCAGTCTTACTGTGTAACTGTGTGGATAAATAAAGATGACCTGCAGGTCATTTCACTCTAAGAGCGGAAACTCTCATTCCACTTCACTTAAAAAAGGAGCAAACCATGCTAAAATAGATTGGGGAAAGGAGTAAGCATGTTTTTGGCATGTTACATTTCTGTTTTACTGTAATAAGCTGTTTGAATTTAAATAATGAAACCAGAAAAGGTCAGCAATCATTGACTTTTACCCCATTTTCAAAGCTTCAAAGAACAAATTGTATTGTGAAACATGGCAGTATGATTTTGAAACAATCCAACAAACCGATTATGCGAAATAAAGTTAATTCAGCCCAAATGAATGATTCAAGGCATTTTCAGATTATGAAAGTTACGTGCACCTACACTTTTTGCATTCAGTTTGACATTTGTTTAGATGTATTCTGAAAAAGATTTTTGCAGATGTTCTGATGCCGTGATCAAATTATAAAACAACCTTATAAATAAAACAACAATAAAACAACATATTTTTTTAGAATTATGTATGACTCTGTAAAACCAATATTACTGTTAACTTAAAAACCTTTGAGCAATTCCAGCGTTATGGATGTGACATTTGCAGTAAAAACTCAAGACATAAACGCACAGATAAGGTACATGTTAACATTCTGTTTACATTTTCCAAAACAAATATACACAGAATTATGGGGTCAGAAAAATATCAATCCGAAAACTATTTTTATACTTTAAATGAGGAAAATAAACTTACATTATGGATGTGACGAAAAAAAGTCTGCGAGTTTACAGTACAACATACTTTTGTAGAAATTCTGTGGATTAAACTGCACAATCCAAAATAAAAAATGAAAACCACAGGGATAAGTGTCGGCTCACTGTAGAACAAACATGATTGATTTATTTTTATTTACATTTTTGCATTTATGAGGAAAAATCTTTGTTATGGATGTGACACTTTTCTGTTATGGATGTGATGGATGTGAAATTTCCACTAGAGTGACTTTGGTAAATCAAATATAATTGTTTGAAAACATTGACAGAGACGTTTTAGAGTTTTTATAAAGCACTGTAAAATACAAGAACACAAAAAAAAATTAAAAGGGTTTTGCTATTTTGGTGATTTTGGTATTTTTTCATGGCAAGGTTAACATTGGCATGGAATTGCTCCTTTATATATCTGGTATCCACATTTTAAAAGCTTGATTTAGACTTGAAGAATGTCATGTACAGTCATAAAATATAAAACTCCTGTGAGTACTTAAAAAAAATGTATATACACACACACACAAACACACAAACACTCACAAGCTGATTTAAGTTTAGTGAACTCACTGTCATATTGAAGAAAGCAGTTTGAGATGATCTGAGCTTCGTGACATTGCACATTGATCTTCTGAAAGTAGCCATTAAAAAATAGATATGCTGTGGTCTCAAAGAGATGGACATGGTCAGCCACAATACTCATTCAGACAATGTACAGTTTCCAGCTAAGGGGCTCAAAGTTTGCCTAAAAGTATCCCTACACCAACAGAAACGCAGGACATATCAGTGCAAATTATGATCAGATGTGGTGAGTCTGTGTGAATTGAAGCCTCTGCGTCCTCACAGTTGTGCTCCTCTGGAGTCTCATTTGTAAAACTTTGCATAGAAACCCTCCTGAAAATGAGTGTACGTTACAATAAATTGAGATGGTTGTGCTTGAAGTTCCCAGTAGATGAGCAGGTTCTGAAATACTCATATCAGCACATATAGCCCAAGCAACCAAGAAACCCTGCAAGTCAGTTAAATCGCCTTTCTTTCTTGTGATGCTGGGATTGAACGCAAACAAACTGTCCTGACCGTATCTTCATCATGAAGCTGGGGGGGTTGGCTAATTAGATGTTTCTGTTAATAAAAACATTTCTAATAAAATATAATAATCTGTAATAATAAAGTGGCCAGTGAGTGAACATTTAAAGTTTGAAAATAAAATGGGTAGAAAACATTACATGATTGACAAAAAAAAATTATATTTTGTGTTTATATATAATACAGTCCTCTATGAACAGCTGCCAAAAGGCTTTGAATTGTATTATATTAAATATAATAGAGAAGTCCTTGGAGTTGCCCCTGATCCACACCAATTTCAAATTTTAATTGAACACACCATTCAGTTTGACTGATTATAAACTGATTGTTTCTTTGAATGTCAGTGTGGCTAATGTAAACATTTGCAGTTTCATGAGTGAATTAATATAGTGATGGAGGTCTATCCAGTCAGATGTTTGTGCGGTTTTCATATATTACCAGAAAGCAGAGAAACTCCGGTGGGACGTGCGTGCTCTTGAGCAAAAGAAGTTGTTTATCAGCCGGAATCGAGCAGAAGTGCTCATCAGTCAAAGCTGATTGACAGCTCAAACGCCGCCGGCCTCTCTGAAGTGCAAATCCACATGATGTGACTGCAGGAAAAAAATTCCAAATGAAATGTTTTCCTTCCTACCGGCATCCAAATTTATATTCAAAGTGGTTTGTGAACAAAGCAGCCAAACAGAGGGAGACAGCAAAGGACAGTAATTGTTTAAACTATTTTAAGTGGTGCGTTTCAGGACTATTGAAATGTTGAGGAGTTTTTGTTTCTCTGTGTACGCGTGTGAACCCACCACTCTAATAACAAGAGCAATCTGACGAAAGGCTCTTTTATTTTTCGCTAGCTCTTATACATGATCATTTCTCACTGCTGGTCATTTTTTCCATTGTTAATGCGTTAGTAAGACAGCTCAACGGTAGACGCAAACAGTTAAAAAGGATCTGGCAACCCATCAGACAGAGTATCTGCAGCATTCAGGGAATAAAAGAAACGTTAGACCTCTTAGAATGTGGCTTCATCAAATGCTTTTATATATTATTGTTTGTCATTGTCTTTCATTACATTGCTATTCAATGCTCTCTGCTCAGCCTCCTTTTATTCACCTGCAGACAAAACGCATGCGTGATGCACCTGCCAATGGTGTACATCGCAATCACTTCCTTTGTGTAAATGCCACAAAGCCATCTACAATCAGCAGTCAGTCGTTACTCACACATTAGTTCTACATTCCACATCTGAGCAGTTCAATACAAGCCTTTTCTTTTTGACTGAAGTGCAAAGAGTTTCTCACACTGCAGCCACAAGGTAAAAGTAACGCTGTTTAACATATCTGTGCCACGGGATCCGTTCACACTGTGAGGAGATTGACAGATTTAGATATTCTCCAATGGCTCTTTGATTTTCATGAAAAACTGCTTATAAGTGCGTTCATATATCACAGATTTTTTTTCCTGCTATATAAAGTAATGTTGTTGCAGTGGCCCTTTATTAGGTTACCATTACTGGGATGAATTGTACACGAGGACCAGGCTTATTGGAAATATTTGACTTGTCTTCAGTTTTGTGAAATGTAAAATACATGGCCTGGGTACATTTTATTGTATGTTTCAGAAGACAAATCCAATAGAGCAGTGGTTCTCAAGCTTTTTTCTCCAAGTACCATAATAACCGGTATTGAAGTACAGTAGCGTTGTAGGCCTAATTAAGCAGCTACAGCACTGCACAGTTCAAAAACAAGGCAGATTAATTCTTCTAATTAAGAATATTTATTATTGTCAGCCACTTAAATAAAAGGTTTAGCCTATTAAAATCAATTTACTGATCACATTGATGTTATTGTACGCATCAAAGAGTTTAAAGTGTGTTCATTTTTTTACTTTAATTATTCAGAGATTCCTCCGTGTACCACTAGAAGTACCATTAGTGGTACACGTACCACAGTATGAGAACCACTGCAATAGAGCATTGATTCCTAAGCTTTTTTTGCCTGAGACCCCCTTTTCGCCTGGAAAATATTGTAAGCCCCTCTCAACATTTAATGATATTATCACTCATACACGTTTGCAGTACGTATGACAAAAAAAAAGTTGTTTTCAGAACAAACGGTATGTTTATTACTATACCTAGATATGTTTATTTACAAATAATAGCCTAATGTAAATATAAAAGTAAAACATCAGTAGGCCGTTTGTATTTGGTACGTCTTGCCGTATTGGGGATGAGTCGTCTGCAAATGTCTTATTAATTTGGACGGCCTCATGTCCAAAACTTTGGCGCAGACAATGCACAATGGCTGGGTTAGCATCTCTTTGCTTCAAGAAAATGAAATAAAACCATAGTTTAGGTAACTATTTTGGTATAGTTCTGTGACCTGAAATGTTTAGAGCAGGGGTGCTCAACCCTGTTCCTGGAGAGCCACCCTCCTGCAGATTTCAGTTGCAACCCATATCAAACACACCTGCCTGTAATTATCCAGTGCTGTTCAGGTCCTAATTAATTGGTTCAGGTGTGCAATCAGGGTTGATCAGGGTTGCAACTGAAATCTGCAGGAGGGTGGCTCTCCAGGAACAGGGTTGAGCACCCCTGGTTTAGAGCTTCCTTACCTAGGTCCAATATGCTTAGGTCATTACTATTAGCTGCTGAAGGTGAATAAGTGAGACTTTTTGTGGAGGACGAATAACACATTTTTTGGTCAGCCAGTGGATAAAATGAAAAAAATGAACTAAGGCAACATGATCATTCTACTAAGTGTAATTTTTAAAAAATACGACTCGACCCCTTACAGAGCTCACTGAAGCCCCCTTGTGGGCCGGGACCCCCTTGTTGGGAACCGCTGCAATAGAGGACTCGCTATGCATTTTTGTGAATCTGAAATGCTTTACTTTATGTTATGTTGCACATTTTAGATTCACATATCCTTAATTTTTGCTCTTGTCAATGAGAAGGCAGGGCCTGTCAAACGGCACACCAAGTGAACCACAGACAAAAACCCAACCAATAGTGTTTTCAAAAGTAAAACTGAAGAAAAAAGTGTACTGGGACCACATGGCTTACTTTGAGTTTATATTGCTGTCATCTCTTTTGTGCTTCACTGAACTCGAACTTGCATGCACTGCAAACTGACCATGGCAGAAAAGTTGTCCATATGGAGATAGGTGAGGCAAACTCGTTCAATTACAAATCATAGACATTGTTAAGGGGTTTGTAGTATTTATTTGGTGTTGTGCAAAGAACTGTTTGAAAGTAACACTTTATTTGTTGAAAATGTATCCTTGTAAAAATCATTAGTGTGAAAAGGAACATAAGTTGTTGCCTCATGCTGCCCTGTAGCTTCGATTTTACTTAAAAACTGCTGTCAAACATCTTTAAGTGTTTTTTTTGTTTTTTTGCATTTTCTGAAGAAAGTTGAGGTTGAAGTATGCATCTCCCTGTGTTGCAGCTAAGCTTTGCAGAGCACCATATTGGAATGAATTGAAGATTTTACTTTGAGATTTTCATGAAACATTAATTTCACATTTATCTTAAAATAAATGAATATATTTGTTTAAGAATGATTTAAAAAGACTATAAAATTTAATTTTAGGACAGTTCTTACATTTTATACTGGTCAAACAAATCGTCTGTGTGATTTCACGTATTTCTTGCAAAAGTGAGTGGAATGGAAAGTATTGTAATGCAATAATGTAGTCTGTGAATTAGATTGAATTTTCAGTTCCGTTTTTTACTGCCATGTATTACTACAGTTATGTCTTGAGATTCAGTGTTTTGTCATTTGGTCCTGGCTGTCTTTTCTTTTACAGCTTTTCCTTTTTTGTTTTGTTTTATTGGTATAGCTACTGATAATCTCATTTAACTGATTTTTATCTGTCTCTCATTTAAAATATGAAGAGTGAACTAACTACAGTACATTTACTATTTTTGTCTGTTTTTTTGTTTTGTTTGTTTGTTTGTTTGTTTTTTAAAGCTGTATTTGTGTGTTTGGTCTGTCACTCCAAAGTCGTACCCTCAAATTACCCGTCCAGTTTTTACCACAATTCTGAACTTTTGTTGTTTCTTACTAAAGAAATCCCCATCATTAATCTATAACTGCTCCATTTTCATTGGTGTTTTCTTGGCAAGGTTATATTTTTGGCATTAATATATTATGAAATACTTCAGCAGACAGCTAAGGGACAAATTGGTAGTTATTGCTTTTGTAAGTTTTACTTTTTCTCTCTCTCTGTGGTTGAACTTTTTCCTACATTCTATTGTTTCAATGGCTCCTAGATTTTCCATCTTAGGTCTGAGACACACCAAGCAGATGGTCTACTGTTGGTCAGCATTGGTTAGTTGGTTTGGTGTGTTCCACACATCCCCTCTTGTCTGGTTAATGTCTGATCAAGTTGATCTGATTAAGCATGTAGATTTGGCATCGCCTGAAGAGAGTGCTCTGATTGGTTGCCCTAACCAACTCAAATAAAGACGAAACACAAAATAGCTGGCTGTAATTTCGCTGAATTTCTCAAATATTTGCTAACAATATGGATTGTTAGACATATTAAGACATATTCAGGCAACCGTCTGTTTGGTGTGTCCATGCACAGCATTTTGGTTCACACACAAGGGGTTTTCATCGACACTAGTTGATTGGCGTTGGCTTGAAGTGTCCTGGCCCATAACCATCCAGCCTTCCTGGTTGTATATCATAAGAGTATTTCCTGGAGAGAAGTGTTTTTTCATGTTGTGTTTCAGAGCAGCTTCATCTTTGAGTATCTCTTTCATATTGCATTACATACATAGAACATCAGCGTCTGGTGTGTCTCTGTACTTTGTTCAATTCTGTGAAATATTTATGCTACTTTGAAATCTTGGGTACACCATGTTTAGTAAAATCCTCATTAAATTTAATACAAAATGTAATAAATTATTACTAAACAAAAAATGTAATTCGCTTTATTATCATGAACGACTTTTGTAGGAATTTGCAAAGCATTGTAAAACATATGTGCGGGGAAGAAAATAGATTATTATACAAATAATCTATGTATATGTCACTAAATATTGTTAGACCAATCACATCATATTTGTGACATTTAACTTGTTAATTTTTTCATATTTTTTATATTCAGAAAAGACTAGTAGATAATTCTCCCAAAACTATTTTCTGCAAGACCTTTTTAAATGTAAATGTATGTCTTTCTAAACAAGGAGCTTTGTTAGTGCATCAGGATAACAGAGTGACTTTACAGGAATAAACACAGAATATGACAAATCTTGGGTTGTGTAGCAAAAAGACAAATAATACCCTGAAAACTGTTCTCTCTGATAAGTAATCAGTTTTGTTTTCTTTACTTTACATGGCCACTGTTTCAGTTTGATTGTTATATGCGTTTACTTCCTAGATTATTGGAGTGAAATCTTTCCGAGCAGTGGGTTAAATTGACAGGATTGCTTACAGAGAAGCAAAAAAGAGGCAAAGCTAGAATGAAAACTAATTTTTGCCTTCACCAGAGCTAGAGGTGCTTGTGACATTGTAGATGTTCAACTCCCGACTGTCAAAATCAGTAAAAATATTAAGGATTTTAATTAATTGCACATGTTAGCACTAACACTGACAGACCTTGAATATACATGTAAGAAGAAACATCTCATAGATGCTCAGCAGGTTCACTGTATGAGGAATGTGTTCATTCAGTATCATTGTGGAAGTTAAAGGGCAACTATGGAGGAAATGTCTTCACAAAATTTTATGTTTATTTTTTTATGTTCTATAGACTAAATCTCTTACAGAAGAGTATTTGGGGCACAGTTTTGTCCTGCTCTAATGTACACTACTTTCCTGTACGCAGACTGTTTATTAACTGGTTCAGTTCAGTTATGAACCTACAGTACTATTCTAAAACTCATGTTTCCTGTTATGTCAATTAAAGTAAGTTGTTTCAGTGTTCTTTCTTTGTAATTAAAACATTGGATCGTTGTAATATAGAGTGACAGCCTAATGCAATTAAATTGCAGCCGTAAGATTAAATAGCATGGTTTTGTATTGGACAAAGTCAAACCATTTGTTCTCAGGAGAGGCATGTATGCACGTGTGAGTGGGACAAGACTAAGGGTTTGCTCTGTCAGAGACATTTGTTCACTGCCCTGAGCTGTTGTCTCTGGTGTCACACAAGTGTTGAGTAGATTGTGTTTGAGTTGTGTGTGTGCAGCTGCTGCTGCTGTACTAGTCAGTAAGAGGAGGTTTAACAGAAATCTTTAATTCTTAGCCTTAAATTAAAATCGTAACCTTCAACATGACATTTACAGTACTTCAAGACAAATGTGCCGTGTTAGTTCTCTATTACTGATCTTGTGTTAGGTATTAGTGATCAGTATGTTAGTTATAGAAATATCTCTACCTCACATTCTTTTTTTGTCACTTTTTATTTAGCGACCTGGCATGCCATCAGGAGCACGAATGCCTCATCAAGGGGCCCCAATGGGACCTCCAGGACCACCGTATGGAGGAAGTCCTGCTGTCCGGCCTGGACTTACCAATCAGTCCATGGAGGCCAGTCGCAAACGGCCCAATTCTTCACAGCAGCAGATCCAGCAGCAGTCGGTACAGAACCGAAACAGAAAGTGAGTATAACATGACACGCTCAGGAACCCATATAAAAATACAGTGAGTTTAAGCATATAATTCCACTGAGGTACGGTAGAGTATAGTACAGTATGATTCTGTATGGGTCAACCTGATCTGGCTTGTGTTTCTACTGCCAACAGTACCCTTACTTGGTAGGAGGTATGTTTGACAGAAAGTTGTATCAACGTCATTCTTACTTGAAAAGGAAAGCCATAGAATGTGTTCATTCAGTATCGCTGTGGGAGTTAAAGGGCCACTAGGGAGGAAATGTCTCCACAAAATTTTATGTTTTTTTTTTTTTTTTTTAAAGGAACTAATATAAGTGGTTTGATTTTTACCCAAATACAGATGTACATAGACACGTTCACAGATTGCATGTTTTGAATGCTCTAATTCATTATTTCTAATGTGGATGTGTGGCAAGCATGTGCAAATAAAGAGAGGTAGCACCCTTACTCATTTAGACATGACGTGAACAACAATGGAGGACATACAGCAGATACTGTAAAAGAATTCTGTAAAAGTTACAATTAAGAAACATTTTTACAGTTTACAGATACAGATAAAATGGATAAAAGTTACAGATAAGAAAAATGTGATGAACGATGTTTGTCAACATTAGATGAAACACAAAACTCTAATGTACATAAAACTCTGAAGTCACAGTTTCTGGATCTTAACATATCAAATGCTAAAAGATGCACTCATTACATCTTGTAGTATTGCAGAAAAATCATGATCCTAACCAGCATCTCCACAGCAAAACCACACAGTGATTGGTGTTTTCTGAATCATTTAAGTCATTGTGAGTTCACTGACTTTTAGTTCAACCAAGTTTAACCATTGCTCCAAATTTTCATATCACATACAGTTGCTGTATTTTAGTCATCAACATGTCTTCAAAGAGTTTCATGTTTAGTGTGGAGAAATGAAATGCTTGCTGCTGGAATCTGGTTAGGACGTGTTTTTTTAATTTGTTTATTTGATTTGATTTGCACTGTTTGTTCTTGTGAGCCCTTTGTTGGCTGTTTTTCTATCACAGGCTTGATCCCATATGAACCAAGCTTATTTCTTGTAAGTTGCTGTAATTTCCCAAATGCTTTCAATGGGGTCACTCACTGGTCTTGTAGCACAAATCTGCCTGACATATGTCTTAGTTTGCACAGTGGCAGTTTAGGTGCAGTTAATCTGATCTGTGGAGCCTTCAGTCTGCTGGACAACCACTGACAGAGCTGTTGTGACAGAAAAAGGCTCACTCTCTGACAAATATTGTACATGATACTTGTTTCTTCTCTTTCTCTCTCTCTCTCTCTCTCTCTCTCTCTCTCTCTCTCTCTCTCTCT
>CAIGQQ010039163.1:1239336-1260369 GCA_903798035.1 Danio albolineatus
TCTCTCTCTCTCTCTCTCTCTCTCTCTCTCTCTCTCTCTCTCTCTCTCTCTCTGTTTGAATCAGCTTCATTGATTCACATTCTTGCTCATTCTGTCTCTCGACCTTGTCTGACACATTAGTGTAACATTATCTTGCATTGTCTAGAACCCTCCTGGCTCACATCAGACTAATCAATGCAATAGTGTGTGTGTGTGTGTGTAATAACAAGGCCTGGCATATCAGATGCTTTGTCCTCTAGTTCTGCTGTTCCTTGTACAACTCCATATTGTCAGTTTTGTGTGTTTAGCCTTTTACAATGTGTCGTCAACATATTCAGAAATTCTGAACAAAAACTGCGCACACACACACACACACACACACACAAACACACTCAGTTCCCTCTAATTAAGGACCCTTCGAATGCCATCAGGAAGCCTGTTGGATTTCCTGGACCAAATGAGATGCCAGGGAGGCAGATGGACTTGAGAGAGACCCAATCAGATCCCACACTCGGATCAAAGTAGGAGTTTATTCTGCTGCATGATGGATTCACACGTTTGATCCCACCCTTGCCCCGAGCCTTGACCCCTTTACCCCAGCACATCTTGTCCCCAAAAAGACCTCTCCCTAACAAGGATTGCCCACCCTCACCTCTGATCTACCACAAGCTTGATGTCTGATGGTTACTATCAAAGATTATTCCTTCAGCAATGTTTAAATTCAGTTTAAGACCAGCCAATCTCCATTTATTTGACCGCCAAGTTAAACACTTTTAATGATTTAAAGGTTTTAAAGCTTAATTTAGCATGCGTGTGCTTGTGTCTGCTGTTGCATGGCATGCTGACAGATGTAGTATGTGAGAGCTTGTTTTACGGTTGTGATGCACCAAGCCAACATCAAAGAACTCGCATCAACAACAGCACTATACCAACTGTAACAGCAAGTACCAAATTTCCAATTCTTTGCTTGTTTTTAACATTTTGCTTTTTTATTCTTGTGCCTTGGCTCATTTGCTGAACTGAACAATCAGTCACTTCTCACCAACCGCCCCGAGCCCGACTGTGTTTCTTTATGCTGAATCGTTCAAACTGCTGTTGACGTAAGCCAGACTGGGGTCAACATGTGGAGTACACTGCAAATACTAGCCTGACAAAACGCTCATCACCGGCTCACCGTTGGCTTGGTGTGTCACAGCACTTACTCATGAAGCCAATTAGCATCTTAGCTTTTTCACAGCTATGTAAATATTTAGAGTCAAGCCTGTACATTTTTTTTTCTTCTTTTGTTTAGGTGACTGTATGCATATGTAGACAAATTTGTTGGTACCCCTCCATAAAAAACATTCCACATATATTTTCTGTAAACTTCAAACAGACCAATGAAATCCATTACTGTTTATTCCATATTTACAGTAAAACGAATTAGATTTTGCTTATTGTATTATTGAAAATAAAAAATGAAAATGTCTTTAGCATATACTCTCTCTCAAGTTGTCATAAACGTTTATGAATTTCATTTGTTTAACAAGGTTTTCTGAAGAACTAAAAAAAAGTGGTGTACTATGGAAGTGGATGGCTATTTTTTTTTCTAACATTATTCAGTAATTCTTCTTTTGTGTTCAGCCGAGGAAAGAAACTCAAACAGGTTTGGAACAAATGAAGGGAGATTAAATAATGACCTCATATTAACAAGCAATGTTAATGTTAATTAAGCACCCATGTGAATGACACAGAGCCTTCTGACCCTTAGCACTACATTTCGCTTCAGAATCTCTTGACAGTGTTGAGATTTAATGTGTCCTGCACAGTTTCTAGGCACCCTGTGCTAGATGCAGCTAAGCAGTCCCAAATATAATCAAGCCTCAACCACGTTCACATTAGGCATGTTGTTCATTTCGTTGAGCTATTTTCTTTAGCCTTTGAACATAGCGCTTATGCGCCTTGCCAAAAAAAACTCCAGTTTTCTCTCATCTTTCCGGAGGACATTTTCCCAAAAGCATTGTGCCTTGTCAAAATGCATTTTAGCAAATTTCAATCTGACATTTTTAGGTTTTCTTCCAGCAGTGGAGTCCTTCTGGGTTTTCTACCATGGAGCCTGCTGTTACTCAAAAAGCAATGGAGACTATCATCAGACACTGATATACCTTGACTTTAAATTTCAGCTTGCACGTCTTGGAAAGGTTTCCTCTGCAATTTCTCTACCATTAGTACAATCCTTTTGATCATTCTGGACTCAGCTCACTACAGTTTGGTCAGTTGGCTACAACTGCAGTCTGTTGACACTTCACCTGCAGCTCTAGACATAGGAAAATCAAGCTGCTTGGAGATGGTCATATTGCCATTTACATGTTTATGACTTTTGGACCTTCTTAGACCATTGTCTACTTCGTTTTCTCTGGTCAGTGTAGTGCTGTGCACACAATGATACCAAGCTGCAGAGTGACTGCTTTCCTCAGTTTATGAGTGACTGATCTCAACATTTAATACATGTGATATTAAGTAAACATTTGATCTGAAACATCCCCATCACAAGTTATTGCTTTCTAGGGGTACCAACAAATCTGTCCAGAGCTTTTTGTAAAATAAACAAGATTCATGTCTTTTCACGTATTCTGTGCATTGCTCTGTCAAATTCATGCAGCAATACATGGTGTTGCTTTCAGTTTCATCAGTTTTCAGCAGAATTGAAGCACTAGGAGAAAACAACATGATTTTGAGCTGATTGAGAAGATTGTGCTGCTGTGGTTCTTACTTAAACCAGTACTGACCTGAGACTACTCATAGACCAGAGATGCCCAAAGTAGGGCCCGCGGGCCAAATTTGGCCATTGTAACCTTTGATTTGGCCCACCATCCCATCTGAGAAGAGAGTGAGAATGATTAAAGTATCTTTAACAAAGAGATCAGCATTTGTAATTTAACATAACATTATTTTGTTTGTTTGTCTTAATGCTGAGCTACAAAAAAAGCAAACTGAAATGAAATGTTTCAATTGAATATTGTAAATGAATCTGATTTGTAAAAATGTAAATACCGTAACTCGATGGAGAGAAAACTATGCGGAAGATATTGGTGAGCATATCATGGCAAAAACTAGTGTAATTCTGTTATAAATTAGATTGTTTTTGTTTTTAATGTAATTTATTATAAAACGTAAAAGAATATACTATATAAAGCAATGTTTTCTAGTCATTTTTAAATATCATTAAATAAATTAGGAAATCACCCATGGCAACTATATTTACCTTCGGCCCACTAGCATTAATCAAGTTTGGTTTTTGGCCCTTTGTAAGAAAAAGTTTGGGCACCCCTGTCATAGACTCACTAGTTCTACCCAGAGGTCCATTGTAAAATAACAGAAATTGTGTTTCTCATTTCAAACTTTCATTGTTTCCTTGATAGTCTGACTGCGTTTGTACATTTGTGTGCTATAGTTGGTGGTCACCTGTATGTATTGTACAAACATGCCAAACAATACTTATCCTTGAGTACTTTTTTTTTCTGTTTAGTCAATAGGGCCAATATGGTTATGTTTTGACCAGTGCAGCTGTCTACTAGCATTTTCTACATTTTTGATGTCCTGTGTGAAATTAAGAACAAACACACATGCACAAGAAGACCACAGCAACATTGTAGGTTTAAGAAAAAAACATTTGCTTTAAGAAAAAGAAAGCATTGATATGAGCACAAATACACACTCATCCACAACCATATTCACACCTGTCCGATCCTGTGACTCTTATCAAGATTCAACTTCAGCAACGATTCTGGTTGATTCTAGTAACGTCTTCTGTGCCAATGGTTGCCAGCACCATCTGGGCTGGCGTTGCACACACACACACATACACACTCACACCGGCTTTCCCGCATCCTGGACCAGCCCCAGAATTTTAGCAGATGTCCCGGGTGCTCCACTGTCAGTCTCCATAGTAACATCTTGTGTTTTTTTTTCTGCCTTTCCTCTCCGTTTCCCCTTTCTCCCTCTTTCTGCAGTGCCAAGAGGAGGAAGATGGCTGATAAGATCCTACCACAAAGGGTGAGTAAGAGATCTGAGCCTTTTCATTGCTTTCATTGGTTTGGATGAGGGTTTTGTGTGTGTGTGTGTGTGTGTGTGTGTATGCACAAATGTGAAGAGATGAAGATGCACGAGTGTGCACGTCTGTTCTCCATCTCGGCCTTTTAGAGGGGCGGTATCCTCTACCAAGCAAGCGACACGATGGAGCAATATGTTTTCGGAGGGTCTCAGTAATTGTCAAGCAGACAATGGAGACGTTGTATACTTTAAACTCATTACATTAGGGCAAATAATGTACAATGCAAATATAGTGCAAATAATGTCAAAAATATATTGTAGAGAGTCTAAATTAGCTCTTGATTTTAAATGTTATAGATGAGTTCAGCTACAAAATGTATTTCATATTCATACATTTTATTACAGATTTAATTTACAACTGCATAACAGCTGTCGGCTCATGATTATATGGCTGTTGGTTAAAGATTACTATTAGTAATTTCATCTCTGAAAATGGGTTTAAACATTATTCATGGACGATTCTGTTCTTATTTATTTATAGTCACTGTGTCACTACGAAATGGTTGTGTTGGATAAGATAAGCAGCGCTATGTGTTTGTGTGTGCTATCAGGCCATATACATAGATACAACTCCAGTGGAGACGCCAGATGCATTAGTCATTCACAAAACACTCAGTATGTCCGCAGTCCACAGAACAAGAGAGGATGACGCTACAATTGTGTGAATTTCATTATCAATGCTCCCATTTACAAAATGAGGTTTTATTGAATTGCTTTTCTCCAGATTCGTGAGCTTGTTCCAGAGTCACAGGCGTATATGGATCTGTTGGCATTCGAGCGCAAATTAGACCAGACCATAATGCGCAAACGAGTGGACATCCAAGAGGCACTTAAGAGACCCATGAAGGTAGATTTATATGTCTTTTGAATTTCATTTCCAGAATCCAATTTAAAAATGTGTTTGCCTTTGCCCTTTTGTTTAACTATAAATAACACTTATTAAACTTGGGACAATGATTTTCACCTGCAGTTCAGTTGCCTTTTTAAATATTGCTTGCATAAATCAAAGGTGTACAACACCATAGAATGTAAATGAGCATAAAACGAGGTTGTTGCTGTTTTTAAGAGTGAATACAGCCTGTCATATTTTACCAGTTATTAGCTTCAAAGCATTTGCCCAAACACAATGCCTCTGAGTTCAGATTTTCAGCTCTCTTCTTTTTGTATTTGAAGCAAAAGCGCAAACTGCGTCTCTACATCTCTAACACGTTTAACGCTGCCAAGCCTGATGCAGAGGACTCTGAAGGCAGCATTGCATCCTGGGAGCTGCGTGTGGAGGGCAAACTGCTGGATGATGTGAGTCAATTGCACTTTAATCGATAATGGTGTTTTAAGGCCTTTACTTTAGAGCACAGAGGGGTTGGTGCTTCTTTATTTGGGGGAAAATAATCGCTTATAAACTGTCTGCAGTGTTTGATCACAAGATTTTGTGTCTGACATCATACCTTGTGAATGGCAGTTATGTGGATTTTTAAACGGGTGAGGTTAAATTTACTCTGCCAGGCTCCAAGTCTTGACCACAGACATGTGCCTCGCTTACCAGTGAGATCATTTCCCAGCCTCCATCCAAACACGCATGCCAGAGTGTTCTGTGGGTCCATTGACTCGGGCTGTTTTTTTTTCTTTTTCTGCTCCTTTGATAGTTCAGTGCATATCTTAAAGGAATATTTTCAGCTAATTGCATCGGACGTTCTGTCGACAGCATTTGTGGCACGCTTTTATTTTCAAGAGGACATTTCAACCTAAAAAGCATGTTTCCTGTAATGCGCTTATAATGGTAGTCTAGCAGGCTCCCAAAATAATGTTTAAAAGATATGTGCACACTTTACAAGTGTGCTGTATAATAATAAACCATGAATATTTTACATGTTAGACTGACTTGAAAGAATCATTTACCATTCTAGTCACTGTGAGTTACCAGGAAGGGACGTGACATAACTATTCATGAAGTGCTGTTTATGTGGAGCAAACACCACCAACAGGGATTGTGTTTGTAACCAATCACCAAAATCTTTCATTCACATTAACGTAATTTATCTTTTATTAACAATAACCTAAAATCTGCTTATTGGTTTCCATCAGAACGATTATTAAACAGAAGTCTGGCGAGCTGAAACTCAGGCTCACTGCATGTTTGTTTCTCTTCATCTCCAGCTACAAACGCACTGGAGCATGACTGAACATTCAAAAAAGTCTAACAAATGCTAGTAAATAAAAGCAAGTAAAAAATCATTTTGACCTAAATGATGACCTTTATGCCAAGTTGCAGATATACAAGATAATGTGTTGTTTGTTTTAGTAAGATAATGTATTGTTGTTTTAAAAGAATATACTGTTGTATGATCTGAAATACTTGCTAATGTACTACACTATAAGATTTTTAAAAACACCTAAAATAAAATGAACTGAGGGATTTGTAACACTTTAGTTTATGTAATAATTCACAACATTTACTACCAGCACATTACCTGACTATTATTAACATATTAGCAGTTTATTAGAACTTATAAAGTATGATCTTATTGTATATCCCCAATCCTACCCAATACCTAACCCCAACTAGCTTACTAACCATTAATAAGCAGCTTAAATACAGGATCCCTAAGGGATGGGGGAAACATGAATTCCCAATAGTGGCATTGTTGAAGCGCTGGTCAAATTGAAGTGTCGTCTGAATTGGCACCAGATCCGAAATGTAGCAACATCTACTGGATTATGTGTTAGGGATGTCACGATCCCCGAAAAAACAACACCAAGGATCGAAGATGCAAGGCCTTTAGTGACAACCAGTGCCAAAAAATAGTTCAAAACAGAAAAATAAACATAGTGCTGTATGGAAGAGCCAGTGAAGTCCAGATCAGTGTTGCTCTCCGGAAACAGCTAGCAGTCCTAATAACAAAGAGCGTCCTGATGAGACACAGAGTAACAATGAACGATAACAAACTTATAATGGTACAAAAACCCAGCACTCAGATATAGGCATGATAATTAGCCACAGCTGCTGCAAATGATCGCAAAACAATCAATCACATGACCAAAACAGTACCAACACGCCACTACAACACACATGAATCAAACAAAACAAAACCGTGTGAAAATAACACAGATACACCAGGAAGTGTGCACAACCTGCAACCCTGACAAGGGGAGAAGAGGAGACATTGAAAGACATGGGAGAATTAAGACGCGCATGAGTTGGCTTCCAATCTGTACCAAGGGGCAGTGGATGAACTAAACCTGTAAAAAAACATGTAAACCTGTAAATACTGACCATTAATAAAACATCAAATTTGGTAACAAAGCCAACCCCTCGCTTTACATCCTTGAAGCAATAATTTGCGCATTCTAGATTTACCACCCACAAAAATATGACTAATAATTTGATGCTTGAGTAGATACAAAGGAAAACACTGAAATAAAAAAATTAATTTGGGCATTAATTACATCAAAAATAATACGACCAATCAATGATAAGGGGAACAACTGCTCCATCTTTGAAAATTTAAAAGTTTGCAGCTAGTGAAGAAGGCAACGATCTATTTATATTAATGCCAAGATCCATTAATAAGCAACCAATTAGTATTTTGAGCTAAAAGTCTTAGTTAATGGTTTGTTAATAGCGTGATTTGTAAAGTGTGACCGATGGAGTAAATGTTTCAATTCTTAAATGTTTATGCAATGCAGCATAAATTCAGCCTCTTGGGTCAGTTCTCTAACCAAGTCTGGTTTAGCTAATACACCAGAGGCCTGCTTTTCCATGCCCAGAGAAAGGAAACTAGCACTTATTGATGATGGCTTGGAAGGACTCATGCTGTTTCTGGGCTCAGTGGAATGTGGTGCTGCTCAGCAAATGCCACATCTCAGACTGTTCCTTACCATGGAAAGTTTGATGTGGTGTAAGGTTCTTGTTTTCCAGCAATGTCTTCATGCTTAAAACTGGTACGTTTGTTCAGTGGCACTCTCTGAAAACAGTATCCATTCTTTCATTCTCAGCCAGGAAAGATGAAGAGGAAGTTCTCCTCATTCTTCAAGAGTTTGGTGATTGAGCTCGACAAAGACCTCTACGGTCCTGATAACCATTTGGTTGAGGTGAGTTCTTTGATTTTCTACTTGTCGTTGTAAATAATGGTCAATGGCAGTTCCTAAAACAAACAGTTAAAATCACAATATTTCATATTTTGCATGTAAGTCCCACAAAATTGTCATGATAGATGTCTGTTAAGAGGAGTGCAGTGGATGTATTGCAAAATAATAAATTGTAAACAGAGTTTTAAGACATTTAAGACTAGATTCAATCAAGTGATTTTTACTAAAAGGCGTATTGGACATACAAGAATAACCCATGTTTTTTCTTAAAGATGAAGACCCCGCTCAGTGTTTGTATTGCACAATTCCTCTTATAGTAAAACACATTCTACTGGACTTTCCTGCTTTTAATGATTCCAGAAGGCTTTTTTATGCTGTGAACTCTTTTTAAGGACATTTTTAGCCAAATGACACCCGGAAAAAATATTAGAATTTTTATCATGTATTAGTGCTAAAAGTCTTATGTAATGTATGTGTTCGTTTGTTTGTTGTTTTTAATTGTATAATTATAGAAATTTATTATAGAAATGTTCTTGCCAAGAAAAAAAGCCTTCGTTGCTGACATGGCATTAAATAAATACGTGAAGTTTATTTATAAACTAATTTCGAGAGGATCACATGCTTATGATTGCTTGCGGCTGGTCTAACATTATCCAATTTACGATTCACCAATCAGATGATTCCTAAACCACTAAATACCCTAAGTTCCATTTCACACCCATCTTCATTTTGAAGAATCCCCTCTTCTACCCCTACTCCTCCTCCTTTCTTAGATGGGTGTCACGGTGGCCCAGTGGTTAGAACTGTTGCCTCACAGCAAGAACATCTCTGGTTTAGTCCTTACCAAGCCAGCCGATGCTTCTGTGCGAAGTTCACACGTTCTCCCCGTGCTCACGTGGGTTTCCCCCCGTGTTCCCCAGTTTCCTCCCACCGTCCAAAAACATGCAACTTTAGTTTATTGACTAATCCAAATCGGCACCATAGACATGCTTCTAGTAAGTAGTTAACTCTTCAAAAGAGCAATCACTATCTGCTCATTGGCCACTATGGCAGGGGAGTTCTCGAGTTCTACCTGAGCTCAAATTCCCCTCTCTCCATGCAAATAGAAGGGAGCCCCGGGCTTGAGGATCTTATGAGCTCAGGGCTCACTCTCGGGACAACATGCAAAACAAGCTTTATAATCAATCATCAGCTAAGTGTGAACTCTTGAAATGACATTCATTACATAGATGTCTGTTGATCAGGGCTGCAAACAAAGTATATCATCTTAGGTTTGCCGTCACATCTCCTCTGGTTGTCAAGTAGGGGTCAGAGTTGACCAGGCACCACAGTTCAGGAAATCTGATGTTTTATGGATGCTTTGCAAAGTTTAATCATAGTGCACTGAAAGATTTATCATTGGAACATGTTTTTAAATCCTGTGACTGTCAACATTCCAAGCGAGTTTAAAGCATTCAGATGCAAAAAATCATTTGTAGCATAAACAAAGACTAATATTTTTTCATAGATACATTGAAGACTATGCAGTGTTATTTTACAGTACTTTTGATTACACGATTTCTGTGGCTGAATAATGTTCGACTGCCCAGAAAAACAAAGCATTGTTTCTTTCATTTGTACCTTTTGTTCAGTTCTGTTTATCAAACACGTTTAAACAAAAAAAATCTAAAATTCACTAGTACAATCCTTCTAAAATAATGAACTCCTTTCATATAGAGCTATTCAAGCCGCTTGGTGAAATGTTTTCATATCAGTGTATTTTGCAGAAAATAAAAAGGTTTTTTGTGAGTGGATGAAAGAATGATGATTATTCTCCTCCCCAGTGGCATCGCACCGGCACCACTCAGGAGACAGACGGCTTTCAGGTGAAAAGACCTGGAGATGTTAATGTGCGCTGCACCCTGCTGTTAATGCTGGATTACCAGGTCAGTTAAACAAAATGCTTTTTGATTTAAAAAAATATCGTCGAGACCTTGAAGCCTTGAATTTATTAGGTTTCATTTCATGAAGTTTTGATTCAATTTTATTGAAATGAGTAGACAAAAGTAGCGACCCTAAAAATGGAGGGTGAAAGTCACGTATGTACAAATATTTAAAAAAGAAATAAATGAGTTTCAGGTCTTCTTATTAAATTTGTAATGATTTATTTTATGAGTAAGGAAAAGGCACTGACCCAGTCAAAGTTTTTCAAAGTTATGAGTTTAATGTCAATTAGTTTTGTATTCACCCAAAAAAATTCTCAGCATTTACTTACAGTACCGTGAAGTTTTAAACCTGCACAAGTTTCTTTCTTCTGCTGAAGCTATTTTGAACTGTGTGCATAACCAAACAGTTGCTGGTCCACAAAAATAATGTGCAAATCAAAGGCTCAAATTCTTCAAACTCTCGTCTCTTAATTTCTGCAGAGGAAGGAAACTGACTCATAAGAGTAAGTTGAGGGTGATTAAATGATAATGGAATTTCAAGGCCAAACTACCTTTTATGCTTTGAATGTATTAAACAGGTTCCCAATTTTAAAAGGTCTAGTCCAGATGTCGAAAGTCAGGAATTATATATATATTATATATATATATATATTATTTTATTTGTTTTGTCAAAGTGATGCAATTTGTTTTGGCCGGTCTTTGTGGGCAAAAATGACTTATTTGGGTGAAAAAAGCAATATTCTTGTGTTGAAAATATACACAGACTTGAAAGTGTTTACCACTTAATGATAAAAAGCCTACTACTTACATCACATTTGATATATGACTCTAAATTATGTAAATAAACAATAAATTATGAATATCTCTTCAGCGAGAACATTAGAGAAACCATGTTAAAAAATATATATATTAGGATCGGCTACAATGAATGTAGCCTTGTTCAAATGGGCTTTGGTTGAATATGCTTTGAGATAATGTCACATGATACATCTAAAGCAGATCACACACTGCTGTGCTGTGTCTGACAACTCAAGGTATTGCACGCCATTTGAGCACTTTCCATATGCAAATCTAATGTTATTTCATATAAAACAACTCAGATGGCACTGTGTCACTTACTTAATTTTGCTTTAAATTGAGTGTTCGCAGAATCAATGAATGTCAGCTTTTTTTAGTGATTGAAAGTGGGACTTTGACATTTGGTATAGAGTGGGTAATGTCAGGATGTGTCAATGGCGCTGTGTCCTGTGTGCAGCCTCCTCAGTTTAAGCTGGATCCGCGTCTTGCTCGTCTGCTGGGCATTCACACACAGACCCGCTCCAGTATCATACAGGCCCTCTGGCAGTACGTCAAAACCAACAAACTGCAGGACTCGCATGACAAGGAGTACATCAATTGTGACAAGTACTTTCAACAGGTACACCTGATTACAAGCATTCATTCACATTCATATACAGCTTTCATAAAATGTATTTGATATGTATTTAACATGCATGATTATGCATGGTGGAATTGTTTTATAAAGCCAGTAACTATATTTTAATAAAGAGCTGTGTTTCTGTCCTCATCTCCTCTCCTAGATATTTGACTGTCCACGTCTGAAATTCTCTGAAATTCCCCAGCGCCTCACCAACCTTTTACTGCCCCCCCGACCCTATTGTCATCAACCACATCATCAGGTTTGTGTGCTTTTGGAGATATCAGTCAAAATACACTGTTCTTCACTTTATATGCTCCTAGTCCAAAGTTTGAAGTCAGTGAAATTTGTGTTTTTAAACTTATGAAACTTATGAAAAACTGCAACTCAAAGTGTTTCGCAAGCATGAATCAAATATAAAAAAACCCATCATCAACATAAGGTAAGAGACTAAAGTACACACAAAACAAGTAAAGATATTTAAGATGCATTAAAATGAAGTCGTATAAAACCAAGTAAAAATATAATACTTAATGAATAAATAAAGAACCAATAGGAAAAGTTAAAAGATATAAGTAGTAGAGTGTCAAGTTAGTCAATGCTTTATAAACTATGATAAACATCTTACAATCAATCCTTTGGTGCACCAAAATAATGTAATTCTCTTAAAACCAGTGTGACGTTCTTGTTTCTTCAAGTTGATTAATACTCTTGCTGTATCAATTTTGTATCAATTACAGCTTAACTGTACAAACCTTGAGTAAACCAGTGTACAGCGCATTACAGTTATTAAGTCAAGAGAAGATAAATGCACCAATTATAGAATCTTAGCAGCTTTAAAAGATGAAAAAACTATTAATCCTGGTAATGTTTTTTAATGGTAAAACTATGTTACTGTATCTTTTTCCCCATTCATAAAGGATGCTTTGATCAAATCAGCCTTTTAATAATGTATACGTTTATTTGAAAAACAAATATTCTAAAACATTAAAATGTATCACTGTTTCCCCCAATTTGTTCTTCAGGAAATCTGTTTTCAGCATTAATAAGAAATGTTTCCTGAATGTGTCAGATAAAAATATTAAAATGACTTTTGAAGGATCATGTGACACTTGCATGTATGTTACATGTGATACTACATCTAATGTATGTGACACTTTTATAGAGTAAGAATGCTGAAATTTCAGCTGTCTTTAAAGCGCAAAGAATTATATTCAAATATATGGGTAACACTTTATTTCGATGGTCTATTTGAGTATTAGTAGACTGTCTGCTTAATATCTGTTCATACTGACATTCAACAGACATTTAACTGACTATAAGATACTTTGCAAGTACATGTCAACTTACACTAACCCTAACCCCAACCTAACAGTCTACTTATAATCTAATGAGTATTAGTTACAATGTAACTTAAATTCAACAAACGGACCATCAAAATAAAGTGTGACTGATATATGAAACTAGACAGCACTGTTTTATGAGTTTTTGATCTTATTAACGCAGCTTCTGTGGTCATAAAAACATTGAAAAGCTCTTGTCTAAGCTCTTTATACACTACTGTATGTCGTGGGTTTATTTGCATTGTCATTTGAATTTACCCTCATCACAGGATTCAACTTCTAATAAGGCGAGTGTGCAGCCCAGCACATGAGTGCTTTTGTTCAGTCTTTGACTCTGTATTTTCTGATTGAGGTTATTGTTTTGCAGCGTGGACCCTAATGATCAGAAGAAGACAGCGTGTTATGACATCGATGTAGAGGTGGAAGATCCTCTTAAAGCACAAATGAGCAGCTTCCTGCTGTCCACAGCCAATCAGCAAGAAATCGCCTCTCTGGACAACAAGGTTAGTGTGAGACAGCGATAGAACTTCCACATATTTTGATTTCAGTTATTTTTAGTACAATTATGCAGACAACGGTGTAAAATATTAATGTTAATGCTTTAGTCAAAGAACCTTATATGGTAACTTCATTTACAGTTAAAATTCAGGTCTTTTAAACCCCTTTCAAAAGTATGTTAACCCCCAGTAACACTCCTGGGTTTTTCTAATGAATATTTCAACGAGTGCTCCATAAAGGGTTAAGGACGACTGCAGGACTTCCACATCTGTAAATCGACTTTTAAATTGTCAGTCTGGTTCTGAATGATCCACAGATCCATGAGACCATCGAGTCCATCAATCAGCTGAAGATTCAGAGAGATTTCATGCTCAGTTTCTCCAGAGATCCCAAAGGCTACATCCAGGACTGGCTCAAATCCCAAAGCAGAGATCTGAAGGTCTGCACCAGCCTTCTTTCCTCTACACGACTTTGATATTTATACAATGTAGATTTCAGAAGATGAAGTGTGTTGCTTAGTACAGTGTGTATATACAGTATGTATATATTCTTTTCTCAGTTTAATATGCTGAGACAGATGCATGAAATTTGAAGGCTGAAAAAAAGAAGTGTAAACACAGCAGCTCTCTGTCTGTTTCAAAACATTGCTCTGTTTGTTTGAGTGGTCTGATATGTCAACTTTTGCCTCAACCAATGGCATGAGTTTTGGGTGGGACTACCTGTTTGGAGCAGGTCAGAGGGGGCAGGAGGAGTGTTTGGAAATTAATTTCGCAGTTCTGTTTGCTGCTGTTAATGACACAGAAAGTACACGTTGAGCAGCATTTAGAAGCTTCTAGCAGATCTTTGCTTCATGATCAGTAAGTTGCAACTAATAATCAAAGCTTCAATGGCTCAGTGTTTTTTAAAGAAAAAACACACCAGAAAGTTTAAAACTGAAAGACAATTTGTTACAAAGTGTTACAGAGGATTGTTTCTAAAATGTTTACTGGCTACTCTTTTTGAGTGTAATTGTATTTTAAAGTACTGAGTAACATTAATTAACAGCATGATTAGGGTTATTGCATGTAATTATGCACAATTTACTGTAGTGAGAACATATAATGTGTTAACAAGAACACTAACATAAAGAGCTATCATGATTTCAGCATATTAAAATAATTTTGTGAGGATCAATGAGGAATAAAAGCAGCTGAAAGTCCTGCTTTATTTAAAAAAAAAAAAAACGTTTTCATCAGAAACAAATTAGTTCTGTGAAATCATAGTTTAAATCATAGTATTGCCCAGGATTACAGATTTTCTGTGTATTTTGAACTGAAGAACATAAAAGACATTTTTTAAAACCAATTATATTACCAGCCCCATACTTTCTAATGCTAGAGCATGTGTTGCTGTAAACAAGCCACCATAAACATTTTGCAACTTTTCAGATGCAATTCCACCTGCTATTAAAGCATAAGGTCGACCCAAAATGAAATTTCTTTTATTCATTTCTCACCCTCATGCCATCTTTTCACATTTCACATGCCATCCATTCACATTTTATTTGAGATGAAATCCAAGAGCTCTCCGACCCTCCATGAGTAAATGATGGTGGTCCATAGCCAGTAACATTCCCAAAAAGTTCAGAAAAGATACTAAAACATCAGCTATGTTTCCATCTAAAAATGCTAATTAAATTTATGCGCAAAACTGAAATATGGCATAAAATATTTGCGAATAATAGAGTGCTTCCATCCAATGAGTAAAACAGCTGGAACTCCTGGAATTTGCTGCTGTAGAAGCTGCATGAGCCTTTATCTTTATTAATTTTCTTTTCGGCTTAGTCCCTTTATTAATCCGGGGTCGCCACTGCGGAGTGAACCGCCAACTTATTCAGCATTTGTTTTTTACGCAGCGGATGCCCTTCCAGCTGCAACCCATCTCTGGGAAACATCCATACACACTCACTCACAAACACACACTATGGACAATTTAGCTCACCCAATTCACCTATACCGCATGTCTTTGGACTGTGGGGGAAACCGGAGCACCCGGAGGAAACCCACGCAACCACGGGGAGAACATGCAAACTCCACACAGAAACACCAACTGACCCAGCCGAGGCTCGAACCAGCGACCTTCTTGCTGTGAGGCGGTCGTGCTACCCACTAGGCCACCGTGGCGCCAGCCTTTATCTTGTATAATAAATTACATGAAGATAATGCGACACTCAACGAACACACACTCTTTGAGAGTGCAGCCGCTCAAGACAGTTCACCTCTTTTTATCATCACATGATCTCTTATAACAAATTCTTTAATCAAGTGTTTTAATGCACATACTGGTATTCCTTAAAAGTGTTTCCATCTTAGTTTAAGCTTATTTCTTCTTATCGAATAAAGCATTGTTTTCAAAAAATTTGGAGCATCTTGACATTTCCATTAAGCATTTTTTGTGCGATTAGTCCAAAATGTGCATGAAATAGGTGGATGGTAACATAGCTACTGTCATTCATTCATTTTCTTTTCGGCTTAGTCCCTTTTTTAATCCGGGGTCGCCACAGCGGAATGAACCGCCAACTTATCCAGCATTTGTTTTACGCAGCGGATGCCCTTCCAGCCACAACCCATCTCTGGGAAACACATCCATACATTCTCATTCACACACATACACACAATTTAGCCAACCCAATTCACCTGTACCACATATCTTTGGACTGTGGGGGAAACCGGAGCACCCGGAGGAAACCCACGCAACCACGGGGAGAACATGCAAACACAGAAATGCCAACTGGCCCAGCCGGGGATCGAACCAGCGACCTTCTTGCTGTGAGGCGAACGTGCTACTCACTACGCCACCGTGGCGCCCCCATAGCTACTGTCTAAACATTCAATGTGACTTCAGTGGTTCAGCTGAAATCATATGAAGCTGGTGGTCTTTTGTGGAAGTTTGAACACTTGAGCATTTACAATATGAAAGCAATCTGATCAAATAAGTTATGCAAGTAGATAAAGTTTTCAAAGTCTCATTTGTTTGCAGTTGATGACAGATGTTGCGGGGAACCCGGAGGAAGAGAGAAGAGCAGAGTTTTATCATCAGCCTTGGTCTCAGGAGGCTGTCAGCCGTTACTTCTACTGCAAGGTAAGGATATAAAAGTATAAGATGTCTAGTGTTGTTCTGCTTCTGGTCAACAATGAAACGGGATGCTTTCGTGGGGTTGTATAGTCTAGTATCTGCACTGGACCAAAACTGACATGCTCTGTCTGTCTAATCTACTTCCCGAAGATTCAGCAGAGAAGGCAGGAGCTGGAACAGGCCTTGGCCTTGAGGAACACCTAGAGCCCACATTCAGACAGGACGCCTCATTTGGAACAACACTGCCTCCATGTGGAGGACTCGCCATTACTTTCCACAGTGTTATGAGGGTTTGTGTGCTGTTGTCACTGTGAGCTACATTACTGGACCAATCGTTACTCCAACCTGAAGTTCCATTGTACAGTACGTGCATTTCAGCCAGTCACGGTGCTGCGTCTTCCATTTCTAGATCAAATCATCTCACGGTGCACTATTTGGATTTCTGTTTTTTAATACCACTCACATTCACCAGCATTATGATCTCCAAGACTTCAGAGCCAGCTTTGTCCCATAGATTTAGTCTGCACTCATATTCGTTCTGATCAAAAAGGTCATTTTATATATGCTGTTCGATGGTGGAACTACAATAATTAACTGCATTATTTACACTTTTATTCAGTGTATGAAGTACTTTGAGGGAGGCAGCTTTAAAAGAGCATCATCGAGTATTAACTCAGCTTGTGGCTTACAGGGTTTGCCACAATAATGACATTTAGCTGCCCTTTTTTAGGTAAGCAGTGTACATAATCATTGAAAGATTGAGGTTGTTTTGATCACATGCCACAGAAAGGCAGAACACACTAACTGCACCCATCAAATGAGAACACGCTCGAAACCTTTTAAATTTATTTGACATCAGCTTTCACTCTACTTTTAACTGAGCTATGTGTAGTTGCTGCGTTTTTAGGACAGAACATAATAGTTAGTTTTCTTTGAAGGAATTAGAATTTTTGAGAAGCTTTCACATATGAAGAAATCACCCCAGTCACACAGGATGTTTGGAAATATGATCCGCCTGTTAAACTGTGATGTACTGAATACTGTTTCCGTGAAGAAGCCTCTAGTCTGTTTCAACACTTCTGAACTGCTGTTGGTGAACACTGATCCTTTATATTTTGAAGCTTATGGTGTATACGGTGCACTTCACAGCATGTCAGATCCCAATATTTGAAAGATATCAAACTTTATCAAGATCAATATTGAATCACCACCCAACCAAATTTGGTTTAGAGGTTAAGATACACCTTGAGTGTATATTAGCAACATTGGACATTTCTTTATGCTTCACCAAAACCCATTGTGTGCACATGAGCATCGTGAAGAATCCTGCATTCTTGTATTAATTTGATTGCGTTTCAACAGTGCAGTTGTGTTTGTCACTAGTGTCACGCTATATAACATCATTAGTGTTAATTGATGTTCCACCAAAGTCTAAATTTGTAAAAAGAGTGTACATATTTTGACTAGATGAAGGACTTTTTAAAAGATGAAGGACTCGCCATTTCTCTTTAGCTGTGTAAAACAGTACTTTTTAAAATGCTTTTGACTCCTAGAGTCTTTGCACTAAACGGATCATAACTGAGCGCTCCAAACGCTTTCCATTATGTCCCTAAAGTAAAGTAAATGAAGGATGAACAAGGGGAATACATGTTGAAGTGTGGATCCGCTATACTGCCGTCCGGCTCGATCACTGCAGTATGGTGCTGAATTCTCCTTGGATTGCTGTCAGTTGAAGGATGGCTCGTCCAGGTCTGATGTTGTGTGTTCTTGCAGTGCCTGTGAAGCTCGCACTCATCTTCTCGTGAGGAGGGAAGAGCACTGGTGAGCCGTGTGCCGTCACCCAGAGTATTTTTTCAGACCTATGCATGCTGCATGGACACATTTTTATACTTTCATACAAGGACACGAGAAACCTTCTGACAGTTTGGGATTTGATCAGAAGAGCACTGAGTTTGCTTAGTGGCCCACTGTGTGTGGGACACGATCTCCTCGACATACAGCGTCAACCTAACATGTACAGCTGAGGCCATTTAGGTAATTTATTACGTTGAGTCATTTTGTTTTGTCTTTTAAAAAGACTGCGATTTAATATGTGGGTATTAGAAGCACACCGACAATTTATACAGAGCCTGTTGGGGAACAACAGCACCTCCTGTCTGGTCTTTTGGGTACTACATGTATAGTCAGCCATTTTGAACATGATGAACTTGAATTTGTATATCAGTAAAGCATCTGCCTGTGTTGCTGCTGTGTTCGCAGCTGAACACGCTTTTCTGTTTCTGTGTGTAAAGTAATTTGCTCTCCAAGCCACCAAGTGTTTAGTGTTAGCATCTCTACTGCTTTTAATCGTAGCACATTTTCAGTAACTGCCTCATGCTGCCCTCCAGTGCTTCTGTAAGGGAAAATATCCAAGATTGGGTGCTAATTGGCATTACTTTCGATTAAATGCCTCATACGTATTTAAATATTTCATACCAGAGCCTTCTGGACTTTTATTATAACCACCAGGGGCCAGTTTCAGTAACAAACCCAGCATGGTGTTCAGTCTTGCTATTCAGATCTTACTTTTAAACAGACTTAAAAAAAAAACTGCAAATTCTCAAGAAAACATTTGATTATTATTATTATTTTTAAGCAGCGTGTACAACTGGCCTCTGTTTTAGGGTCAAAGCTATTTCCTGATTTGTTCATTGAAGAACTGCCTACATATGAATAGGGTTATAATGAACTCCAGTGTGTTTAATTTTTTCTCACAGTCTGTTTGTTAGTTTTCTCACCTTTTTACACTGTTCAGCGAGAGATCAAAGCTACAGATATGCCTGTGTATGATAGCGAGGATGTAAATAAACAAGCGCTTGCCAAAGTTTGTGAATGGATCACGATACTGAAAGTGTGTTGCGAGTTTCTTTTTAAAATGCGAACCAAAGCCATTCAGCTGGCAAGACATGCCTGGAACAGCTTTCTCTGTAAATGATTGCACACCCTATTGTGGCTTCATTAGCCAATCAGAATCAAGCATTCAACCCCTTCATTCATTCATTTTCTTGTTGGCTTAGTCCCTTTATTAATCCGGGGTCTCCAAAGCGGAATGAACAGCATCCAGCATTTGTTTTACGCAGCGGATGCCCTTCCAGCCGCAACCCATCACTGGGAAACATCCACACATTCTCATTCACACACACTATGGATAATTTAGCTTACCCAATTCACATATACATGTCTTTGGACTTGTGGGGAAACCGGAGCACTTGGAGGAAACCCACGCGAACACGGGTAGAACATGCAAACTCCACACAGAAACCCTTTCCTTAGAGTCTCAAAACAATCAACCAAATGTGATATTTAACTTATGACATAATGTGCCACAATATTAAATAACTCTGCAGCCATTGACTAGTTGGCTACTGAAGCTAAGCAAGGTTGAGCCTGGCGCAACCTGTCAGGGAAACCACCTGGGAATTCTGAGTTGCTGTTGCAAATGTGGCTATGTGTGTTCAAAAGAAGGGACTCTATGCGCTAATGGCCCGTTTCCACTGAGTGGTACGGTACGGTACGGTACGGTTCGGTACGCTTTTAAGGCCGTTTCCACTGTCTAAAAGCGTACCGAACTGAACCGTACCGTACCCCTTTTTGGTCACCCTTTCGAAAGGGTACCAAACCCAGAAAGGGTCCCGTAAGGCGGAGCTAGACGCGCAGCTGAACGCCATTGGCTTACAGAGATACGTCATTTGCTCATGCAACAAGCAGAATGTAAACAAAGGACCCGCCATGTTTAAAACACAGCCGAGAGGCAATGCTCCGAAATAATATCAGCATATAATAACGAGCCATGGTCGACCCGAGCTTAAACAAACCTTGTCGTCTTCTTGAACGGCCACAAAGCCGAGAGAAGAGCAGATTCTTATGGGTTACGAGCCCATAAGCGCGAGCGCGAGGTTTCGCTTCTCGCTTGTGCCCGCGTGCGCGTCAATGTTTGAAATAACAAAGATCTTAACCTGGACTATTATAAACTCGGAATGACGGAGTTACTCTCTAACGAGAGAATAATGACGGAGAGGCTGCATGTACTGGTGAAGATTAAAGACACAGATGAGAGGTTTGCACAGACGGGGCTCTACCCAACAAACACATTTACGTTGTAGCGATGTCTGTACAACGTTGCATTTTTCCAAAGGCGACGTCGCCGCTTACGTGCTCGCTACATTGTGACAACGTAGAAATGTAAGACGCGAGAAGGCTGTAGCAACGTTGTCGTGTGACATTCAGCAACCGCGAGACGACGTTCTTACTACATGTATTAATGTGTTTTCCTGGCAGTTTATCAATACTGTCCAGAATATGCAGAAATACTTTTCCAGTATTGCTTATATTAACTATTGTTCATTTATTTTTCCTTTTTAATATAACAACTGCATGTGTAAACTTTGAAGTGTAAAAAGACCACACAAATTAATATATTTTTTTATTATAATTTCAAAACATTTAATACATACAGTACACATCTAATTGTAAGCAAACAGTATAAAATAAAGTTATATATATATATATATATATATATATATATATATATATATATATA
>CAIGQQ010039163.1:1260769-1277463 GCA_903798035.1 Danio albolineatus
CACCTGGTGTGTTCTGTCCTGTGTCTGCATCATCATCCAGGTGGAGTTGCACATTAAATGGTGCCGAGGAAAGACCCCTCATGAATGTAAAGTTCTTTGGGTGTATTGCTAGAGATTAAAGTGCAATAAATGCGTTCATTCCTTTGTTGAGTTTGTTTAAATAAATACCAGGCACATCTCAGCATAGGCACGATGGCCTTTGAACAGCGTCTTGGACAAAGGGGAGTCTTGGATCAATAAGGTTGAAAGCTTCTGCATTAATGTGAAAATTCCAAGAGAAAACATTGTCTACTAATGTGGTTGTGGTAGCTAAGAGTAAAAGATCATCTCTGTAACAAACACTGCTTTGTAATCACAACAGCAATTTCTAATGGACTTTTAATGTCATTCATATTGTTCTTTCTTACTTTTTTTTATTTTTTAAATACCTCATTTACGACAAAGGTTTCATTATGCCAATAAGGAAACACCACACCCTTGGCTTTGAAAGAACCTTTTAGTACCTCTCTACTCTTATCCTGCCTAAAGCACAGGACCACCCTTCAGTTCTCTAAACTACAGCAGTGTAGAGAAAGAAGACCTCATACATAAAGTCAGGCACCACTGCACACTAATCTCTTTAGGCCCCTGTAAATATACATTGTTTTAAGTTTCACCTCAGAGCTAACAAGCCCATGGAAGAGGAAACTGTAATTTCAATATACCAGACTAAGTTAGTAATGTGAAACCTTAATTTCCAGCAGTCTGTACTTGAAGAATAAACATCCTCTATTATCATCTGTAAAGGCCTGTTCTCAAGTCTGATCTACAGTCCCCTGTATTCTTATATGGTAAGTCACTTTTAGTTATACATTAATCCCAGTGGCGTTTTGGGTCACTGATGTCAGACCAGAACAGGTATTAGCGCAAAGAACTGTGACCATTGCTGTGTCCCAATTCACAAACTTAAACTACTAGTATGTACTTTTTTTTGTGAAGGAAAAATATATAGTTTTGAGTGTGTAACAGAAGAGTATGGAAGCTTTAGGACATACTACTTCCATAGTTAACAGATCACTGTGTTTTTTAATTATGAGCCCTGTCAATCATCCACATATCTGTCGTATTTAATTTCCTACCTTTTTGGAGAAGCAGCAGCAGGATAATCTGCCATTCAAGAGTCAACTCCTCAGGTGTTTGGATAATTCTGCATTCAGACGTTAATGTCCAAACACGTCTTTATATAAGTTCAGTATTGTTGTTGCAGATTAAATATAACACAGACAACACCATTTAAATGTTCTCCAGTGGGCTAGATATTAACTAACAGTCATAAAAACATCTTTACTGAAGCCGCTCTAGTTGACGGTTGGTCTCGCACGTCCATCATGTTTGTAGTTTGTTTACACTTTTCACCTGCGTTTGTAGTTCTATTCGAATTCACGCCCAGCATGCAATGTACAGTGGGAAATATCAGCGGTTAGAGTATGGATGCTTCTACACTTAAAATTTTGACTGGAAAAAGTAAACCATCTAGGAATCTTTGTCATACTCGTTTCAACATACTACAATTTGGGGACATGCTAATTCTATTTTCACATACTATTTAAGACGCATAGTATGCGAATTGCGACAGCAATTTCTCCATGTGTGTGTGTGTGATTCCTCTCCTCGTAGTGAATATGTGCACAGCCAGATTGTTTTAGATTTTTAGGTTAAAAAGATTTCATAGCTTTATTTCTTGACCCTGTAAAAGGGTAGCAATTGATTTTACCTGAAAAATGTATTCCAAATTCTACAACTTTGCCACAAAAAATGTCTGCTCAGATGCTGACATGACACTCTGCAACATCAAAATAATAAAAAAAAGAATAAATCTGAGTGTTGGCATTGATTTTTTTTTAATGCATAAACACTTAAATCTGAGTATGCACATTATATAAGGTTAACTGTATGTATTTTGAGATAAATAAATAGGGCTGGTAACAATAAAAAACAACTATTACCCAAATACAAACTCTTTAACCAGTGTTGCTTGGTTCCATACAGCTCGATTAAAAAAAGATAACTGATGGGGTCATCATGGTCATTATTCATGATCAGATTTCACAGATGATGTTTATTGAGTTCTGAAATATTCAGCACATTCGGTTCAAAGGTCATACAATCATATCTGAAGGAAGCAAGATGGCTCGAGTTACTCTTGTAGCTGGAGACTAGAACCTCCACTAACCACCTGAAGTCTGACATGATCACATAATAAATGATGACTGAGCTTTTCCCTTAAGAACTTTAGGATCCTGCATTCAGTCATCGGAAGCTATGTAAACAAGCTGAAACTCATTCCTCAGGCTGTATTTGAAGTTAGTTAAGATGAAATCATTAATATTGTTCACTGCTTAAAATGAGGTATTCTTGACCACTAAACCATTTATAGATCAATTCTCATGTAGTACACAAAAGAAGGAATATTTAAGAAATGATCACCTTTGACATTCATTGAATGGACTAAAAACATTCTTCAAAACCGTTTGGTCCAAAAAGAAAGTTGGATACGATGTGAGCATGAATAAATGAAGACAAAGTTCATAGTAATGTGAACTAGTCCTTTCAGCAAGGCATCGTCATTGTACTTCGTTAAACTGAGTTCACTGGATGATCTTTTCAAACAAGTTCACAGCATCAGGGTGCAATTGACTGGAGCAATATCAGTAGGTCAGTTAAGGCCACCTAAACGAGCATCAAGAAGTTTGTTCCATCTTAAAATGGCAGCATTGGTCAGTTCAGGTGCTGTTGGCCTGCTCCTGTTCAAACAAAGCCATGGCTAGGTGTGATCGAGAGGCCAGCCCCTCCAGGTTACTGAGCACACAGCGGTGATAGATGTCCTCGCTGAAGCGTGGGTTACATTCCCTGTGCACATACTTCTGAACTAGCGCCGGCTCCACAGCACGAAACACATGCAACCCAGAGTAACGTACAAAGATCTCGTAGACATCCATGCTCTCCAGCAACTCATCGTTGTCCAGGATGTCAGCTGCCATCTTTGTGCGGGCAGCCATGTAATCTGCATTATAAAAACAGGCTTCTTCAAAGACATGCCGGTCGAAGTGGCCATCGCGCAGAGTTTCAGATGCAAACGATGAAGCGGCTGAAGGCTGCTGGTCGCGATAGACCAGAGCAGGACTGTACTCTTGAAAGTGAATTGGGAAGAAGACCTGCCAGTTACTGATAGCGTTCATTCGACAGCGGTTGAGAAAGTCGGCGTTGACCTCGGTCCATACGCTGGCCAGGAAGAACAGAGTGTCTACTGGGTGCTTCTTGGAGATGATGTCCATCAGCTTGACCTGTGAGGGAACTTCAGTCTTTACACTGATCCAAGGGATCTTGACGTCACCGTAACGTTTCTCTACCTCACCAATCATGGCTTTGACACCGGCAAAGACATCCGTCTGGCTGACTCGTTGGGCATCGAACGGGTCATAAACGAACAAGAAGGTGAGCAGAGCATTGTCATGGGTATCCAGAGCATTCATGACGTACATGTCCAAGAAGTTGCCCACAAAGTCTTGGTCATGTGCGGTCACAGGAAGGATCACCTGCACCCGCGTTGCTTCCGTCACATATGGCATGGGGATGATTTCAACAGCACTGAGTGGCTTCAGCAGATTCACCCGCTTGGCGATTACCTGACTGTGACCCTTCTGCGTAAAGGCTTCCAGAGCCAAATCCAGCACATACTCCATCCCTCGTGTGGGATCGAACCGCCGGTAACCGTTTAGCAGACGCCGCTTACGGAAGCGCAACTGGGGCTGATAGCGCTCATTTAGACGGCCCACTGCGGTCTCCAGGACTGAACTGACGTCTGCCCGGTCGGCTCCTCGAAGCTCACACTTTGGAGAGCTGTCGGCACATGAATAGATGTGCTCTTCTGTGAAGTATTCCCAGTTGATCACCTCAAATCGGGTTTTGGGTCGGAACGGTGGGTTGATTCCGATGGGCCAGGTGGCTCCGGCTTTACCCTCTGGAGTGAGCTCACTTATGTTATTGATCTGATTCTGAAGTCAAAACAACAGAAGACTGTTATGAGTAATGTAATGTTAAATGGGTAAAAGGAACAGGTTGTCCTTTATGTCATTTTGATTCAGGAGCTGTATCTCTATTCCTCCTTGAGTCAACGACAAAGTCATCCTATCCAATTTGAAGGCAGCTGAAAGACCAAGGTGGTTCATTTCAAGTTTATTTCCTGCCGTTATGTGATGAATGATGTCTGGCTGAGAGCTTTTCCTTTGCAGAGTATTTGCCCAGACATGAATATTGTGCATCAGAGCAAGGCATCTAAAAGATTACTTTAAATGCAAAGTCATTTGGAAAAATGTCAAATAAATTACTGAGTGTGACTGAAATTTAAAATGCTGTTTGCCAAGTCAAATTAGCATAAATATATAGGGATGCAACAATGTGTACTTTCTGACCAATAATGACAACCAATAATTCTTTCTGTAGGTCCACAGCCAAAGTATAGGTTGATAAATACCAATCTTGATATACATTTTTTTAAAATACCTTTAAAGATAAATGTAAACAAAAACAGTAAACTACTGCAATAAACAAGGAAACTGCATGGAAACTTCAAGATTGTTCTTTCCCCAAAATCCTTTAAAAATTGCAATTTAAAAGAGCATTCAGTTTCAGTCATTGTACTACTACGTGTTGTGATTATAGAAGTGCTATAGAATGTGATTATAGAAGTGTTGTATTATTTATCATGCTTAAATGTCAAAATGCAAAAATGTGCATTCTACTCCACAATAGATTTAAGGTTTGTGTTCTTTTAATTCATCTAAAGCCCCGGTCAGATCACACGATTTTGGCACAATGTTCTTGAACTAGGGCGTCGTAGAGATTCGTAAACGACATATAGGCGTCGAGACACAAGATTCAATCGTATCTTCTTGCGTAATGTGGCATAGTTCACGACAACCGATTCCATTCCTGTGACGCATGTTCAATTTTTTTCTCGTCCTTTACGCACATATCCAGCACCACCAAACCCCATCATGCCTTTCTTATTTCTAAAAAAACACTGATGCTTGCTGTCAAAGGCTACATTTATTCATTGCCGCGAGTGAGACAGAGAAAATGAAAGCATGTCATTGTATTTTAACAAGTTATATTATTATTATATTAATATAATTAATAATTTAAAATTAATCATTAGGCTAATTTTAATACATTTTTGTTGGTCAGTTATTTACTAGATAAACAAGAATAACATCTGAGGTGAACTGCTTAAACCAGTCCTGCTTCAGCGCCAAAACACAAACTATTTTTTCTTTACATCTCCCACCATGCAAGTACATGCACACTTTAAAACACACAAACGCACACCTTTATTTATTTTCATTCTTTCTTGCTTTGTCAATGTATGGTAGTGTATACTGTTTAATAATCAATCTAAATTATTTTATTAAGTAAATAAACAATAAGAGGCATTAATTTGCGCCCTCTCATTGTTGGTACGCACAGCCGGCACCACTGCTTTCATCCTTTTTTGTTAAATACATTGTAAAAGCCTGTCCTGCTTATTCATATGTGTAATTAATAGTAATCTCACAGCAACTCATGTTTTGGCACTGAAGCATATAGCGGGCTTGGTTTGAAGCGCATCTCAAAGGTTATTCGTTATTCTTTTTTATCTAGTAGTTAACTGACCAATGAAAAATACATGACAATTAAGATACAAATTATAGCTAACGAAATTCCTTTCAAAAAGTTTTTTTTCCAAGAAACATGTACGAATTATATATTTTTTTGCCCGTCTAACTGTGCGGTGATGATTTGTTCCGCTCCATGGAAAATAAGGATTTAATTAATGCTTCACTGCTTCACAGCTGCTGATGTGCTTTCATTTCATGTTCAGGCAAGAAAGTGTTTAATAGCAACATTGGCAGGAAAATATACATTTAGATTTCACATAAATATATTAATATTAAAAAGGAAACATAAAAGTTTGATCCCATCAATGTCATAACGAATGCCTTTTATGTAGTTATTAGTTGTCAGCCAGCATCAGTGTTTATTGAGATTGAAATAAGATTAAAAAATTGAAATTGCGATAAGAAATGTTATGATAGCAACACTGCTTTGGGAAATAATGTTCGGCGTAGACGTCACAGGATAACTGGTCGTGAAGGAACGTGTAGTCTGGCACATTTGTTAGCTATGACGAGTAAAGATTTTATCAAGAAGAAAAAAATAAAATCGCATAATCTGGCATAGTGACTTTTGTAACCGACAATAAAAATCATGTGATCTGACCGGGGCTTAAGAGGTCACACTGTGACATTAATCTTCTAATGGTCACCCAACAGTAAAATAGCTGATCAAAAGCTTCCGTTTACACTCACCGACAAACAGTGTAGCTTAACCACACCTAAAACTAAGGCACTGTAACATACCTGTAAGTGCTGAATTTGCGCATATGTCCAGTCCAACTCAATCTGGTTGTAGCGTTTGTGCAGGCGATACATCAGGGCAGGTTCAGAGATGGGGTGGACAGTGAAGGCGTTCTTAAACTGTGCACTGTCCTCACGCTCAGGGTCCACATTCTTCTGCAGCTCAAAGTAGCGGTACGTCATCTCCTAAACAGGTTTTAAACCACAAGAGCACTGATATGAATGACAGAAAAAGCTACTAGTACAAACAGTTTTACTTTATATCTTCAATACAATAGTGCTGTTTTTTGCAAATATTAAAGTTGAGTTTCTGAAACGTGTTACTGATGAAACTGGTAGCTCTTGACAGCAATAGTATTTTTTTTTCTAATATGGATGTCAGTCTCTACCGGTTTGCCAAAAAATATCTCCTTTGAGCTTAACAGAAAGAACTCATAATGGTTTGAAACCACTTGAGGGTGAGAAAATGTTGAGTACATATTCACTTATGGGTAAGCTCTTTCTTTAAAATGTCTAAATTCAGGACAGTGTTTCTTGTAAAGCAGGGGTGTCCAAACTCAGTCCTGGAGGGCCGGTGTTCTGCTGAGTTTCGCTCCAACTGGCTTCAACATACCTGCCAGGAAGGTTCTAGTATATCTAGTAAGAGCTTGATTAGCTGGTTCAGGTGTGTTTGATTAGGGCTGCAGCTAAACTCTCCAGGACACCGACCCTCCAGCACTGAGTTTGGACACTCCTGATTTAAACAGAAGATCAGTAAGTAGCATACCTGCCAACATTTGTCTCTGGGTTTCTGAATAACACAGCTGAGAACCGGGTTAGTAACTGTACTGTGGTGTTAGTAGTGGTGGGCAAAGCGAGGCTTCGTGAAACACTGAAAAAGTCAAAGCAAATGTATTGAAGCTTCGAAACGTTTCGAAACCCCACTCTACGGTGACACCTAGTGGTCATTTTCTGTGTATTGCACTGAAACAGCTTCAGCAAAGAACAGTTGAGCACATTGAGCTATTAAACCCCACTTTGTAGGACCGAATGTTCAAGTGATTTAGTGGAGAAGTTAGGGTTCCTGACTACCATGCAGGGATAGTGGTTTCGAATACAGGCTGAAACAGCTATTTAGAAATGCTTTAATATCAGTTTGAATTGCTCTGTTCTTGTATCGTTTCATTTCAACATTGGTCTGACAGCCGAATAAACACTTTGTGAATAAATAGGTCTTGTTTTGGTCATAAAACAGGGTTGTTGCTAGATTAGACACGCTTGTGTCACGATTATTCATTAAATTTCCCATTTATTGTATTTTATTAATTTCCCATTTATTGTATTTTTTATTTTATTATCAGCAGCTGTATCCTATCTAGACTACACCATAAAACAGTAACATGATTAAAATACATAAAATCATGATTTCTGAGTATTTGTACAAGTCAGGGTTCGAACCCAAAGGTCATTTGAAGCACAGTATCAACGTGCACACGTACGGTGCTCTAGGCCATACGAGACAGAGGTTTTTTCCAACCCTGTCAGTCAAACAGAGATTCGGCAGGTCTTGAAACGCTTCTGAACTGATCGATGCTTTGAATCGCTTTAGTCACGTGACCAGGTGTTTCGAAACACTTTAGTCACGTGACCTGGGTGTTTCGGATCATGCTTCGGTGCAGTGTTTCGAAACACTTGCGCTTCGGGATCTCGACACAGTGTCGAAACGTCAGTTTCACGTCAGTCATCCCTAGGTGTTAGTAACTGTACTATGGACTGGTTTTCGGGCAGCTGCTGCGATCGAAAACTATACCAAAGTTGGTAACCCGGGGGTGATACAGACTGTACTAAAAAGCTGAAGACCGGGGGCAGGTGAAATTACAGGAGTTTTCCAGGAGAAATAACAAAATGGGAGGGTGGCGGGAGATGGATGTGAAATATGGGAGACTCCTGTTAAATATGGGAGTGTTGGCAGGTCTGGTAAGTAGGTTTAACTCTTCATGTGCATTGATAGAAATGTTTCCTCACCTGATGCTTCTCCACACAGCTAAGACCCAGGTAATCAATGATGCATCGACCAAGCCACTCATCTGGCCTGACGCTGAGGATGTCGTTTCGACAAGAGTCCAGGTGTGGCTGCAGTCGTGCTAGAAGGCTTCGTGACAGCAGGTACCCATATCCGCCATGGCAATATCGGGCACGTTCTTCACCCCCAATAAACTCCTCTGCACGCCCCATGTACATGTCCTGTCCCGCACTGAGATGATTAACCAGCTCCATGACCCTTTCAGCTTGTGTGTACGTGTCGTCCTGTGCGAGGTAAAACCAGTCATACTCGTTGGCGTGGTGCTGGTGGAGGTGTCGAATGGTTTCATACATCAGCCAGACGGGCCGGTCATCACCATGAGCGATGACAGCCATGCCGTGTGGTGCCTTTGCACTTCGAAGGCCAGTGAAAAAGAAGGTTCGGTGGAAGTGATGAGCTACTGTTTTATTGACAGCAACCCCTAGTGTGTTCAGAGTGGCACGTGAGCTCAGGATGCCCACCAGAAGCCGTTCTCGGATACCCAGCTCTGTGTGGATGTAGCGAGTCCTGTGGCAAGCAAACAAACGTGCAATTTTAACGTTTCATACTGTATTTAGCTATAAATATGTTCACAGATATAAGATAGGCATCCAATTTTCACCATCTCTCTCTATGCATGTGCATGTGAAAAAGAAAACAAAAATTTAGCAGTCAGTCATCATTCAGCCAGTTTTATTTATGTTAAAATAAAACAGCATACTTATTCTGACCTGTACTTAAATAATTTCTTATGGTAGTAGATGACAATTAACTATCAAAAGATTCTGGTACTGTACTCTGTTTGCTAAATATAGTTGTAGTTTTCTTTAACGTGATCAAATTACTCCTATATATATGCGCACATGCATGCATACTAGGCATTGAACGATAACCGTTTTCAAGGTATACTGCGCTATGGAAAAGTCAAGGTTTCATACCGCCAACATTTTCTGCTATACCGTTCCTAAGGTATCTAAGATTTTTTATTAAAATTTTTTTGTTTGTTATTTAAGTGTAAATTGTAAAGACGTGTGTGTTTCTGAAACAAAGGAAGACCACAGAATTCAATGATTTACTTGAATTATTTAGCCTGACATGTTTACTGCCCCAAACATATTAAAAATGTTTCTTAAAATAAAATATATTGTGTTTAAAGGGTGAAAAAGGGTTTGTTTTTTAGCCAGACATTTAAAAAGAATATATTTTAGAGCAGTAAACACAACAGTAAACACAACACTGTCATACCGTGAAACCATGATATTTTCATAAAAGGTTATCATACCGTCAGAATCTTATACCGGCCCATGCCTAATGCATACACAATGGTTGTACTGAATGACACATTACTGTGAGTATTGTGTAAGTAAAGTTAAAATACTTTCCTCAAAACACATTATAGTGCACAGGGGGAAAAAATTAATCATTACACTTTTACGCAAGTACTTATTTATTCATCTAAATAATCAACACTTCTTTTGTGTACTTAAATTTCTTTAAATACTTAACACTTCTCTTTTTTTTTTTCTTTTTTTTGCTTTCATTTTTTTTATATATATATCTACATACCTTTGTGCATTTAGAACATTGTCTCTAGTCTAGAGGTTTAGGCTTAGAGTGATGGGATAACACGCTAAGCCAATTACTAAGCAGAGTAAAACAAATAAGGCACTGTTACCGTCCGTGGACCACCCATCGCCCCTTTTTAATCTAATTTACAAGATGCAACGCAAACAGATAAATGCTGGTTTAATCTTGATTAAAAATAAGATTGATTTTGAAATCTTGAATATGAACTTGTCCCAATTTATAGAATTTTGTAGGGGCAAACCGGTCATAAGGATTCAAATACTGAACTCTCTAGCAACATTTATGACCAAACTATTTAAAAATGCGACGTCAAACTCTGCTCCCAATGAGCCAAAGTTTTGCAGTGTTTACTCTCAATCCAGTTCCAACACGCAGAGCTGTAGTGATGGGATAAGCCTGAAGGACTTGATTAGCTGGATCAGGTGTGTTTAATTAAGGTTGAATTTAAAAACAGCAGTGCTGTAGCTCTCGAGGAGTTTAACACCCGTGAATTAAAATGACTGACTACATCTCAAATACAATTGTCAAATTTGACATTGTCTGAAAAGTGATGGTATTTATGCTGGGGAAAATAGCGCTCTCTTAGGGTGTTTTCTGTCCCAACAAATGGCCTTGGTTCTTTATCTAAACCTGCTATGTCCTTTGGACTATTTCTAGTATTTGCAGCCGTGGACGTTTTTATGAGATGGAAAAAGTGTCAGCAACTTCACAAAGTGGTGAAGAATTCAGCTGTGAGAGGTGAGGTGAAACATACTGGTCTGAGAGCTTATAACTCCATGCCAAAACAAACAAACACAGACTACTGATATGAGACAAAGGTCAGAAAATGATTTAATATACTGTACTTTTAAATAATTTGAGATTGTGTTGATGACAAAAACAGTTCATTTAGTGTTCGCAAGATGAATAAAATCTGCAAAATATTTAGTTAAAACGAGCTTGTTGCAGTTTTACATTATGGCCTTCTGATAACTGGGAATTGCCATGTGCACTAAACATGTAGATTTCTTTTGTTGCTGTGATCATATCTATTGTTTTTAAATGACTTTTAGATAAAAGTGAATGCAAGCGTATTAAAGGGATAGACCAAAAATTAAAAATCTGTCATGTAGTCCTCCACTGTTTATTCCAGGGGTGTCCAAACTCGGTCCTGGAGGGCCGTTGTCCTGCAGATTTTAGCTCCAACTTGCCTCAACACACCTGCATGGATGTTTCTAGAAAGCCTAGTAAGAGCTTGAATAGCTAGCCCAGGTGTGTCTCATTGGCGTTGGAACTAAACTTCGCAGGACACCAGCCCTCCAAGACTGAGTTTGGACACCCCTGGTTTATTCCAAACCGTCCTAAGTGACTTCTGTTGAACATACGAAGATATAGTGAAGGATATTAGAAATAAGCAGCCATTGACTTCCATAGTATTTCTGGTTTCTATAGATGTCAGTGGTTAACACTTTTAAACTTTCTTCAGAGTATTTTGTTTTGTGTTGAAGAAAGAAATTCATAAATAGTTAGAGCCACACAAGAGTGAGTAAATAGTGAGAACGTTACAATTTTTGTGTTGAACTGTCCCTTTAAACACTGAGATCTTGTAATTGTGAACGACTTGCACATATCAACTATGTTCAAACTGCACAGATTTGGAGGACTCACCTGAGAACTTTCTTGTGTGGTTTGTTGGGATCTTTGTGATAGGGCACAATGCGTGGCTGGAAGTCCTCATTTCCATTCCCTTCTTGGCCATTCTGGAGATCCCTGATGTGACCGTTATGTACGAGTCTCCCATTGCCCAGGTCATCTCCACAAGCCTCATCAGTCTCCCCCTGCGTCCAGGACACCATCAGGAGGCTGAGGCTACAGCCCAAAGACAGGCCCAGGATGAGGGGCAGAGCAGGCCGGAAAACAGCCAGAAAAGAAGACAGCCGCATGCTGGAGATGAGTCTTCAGAGAGAGAGAGAGAGTCTATGGATGTCAAGTCTACAGAGGTTTCCTCAGAGGGCAGTTCAAGTAACGACAAAGTCTTGTTTACGGGTGATTAGTATACAGGTATTTGACAGGTTATGCAAAGGTATTCGGCTCCTGTCAGTTTGTCAAAGATCAGCATGACTAGTCGAGATGGCAAAGCAGAAGGAGCAGTAGCAAGCAATCTGATCTGCTTCCTTACAGTCAAACCACTAACGGCAGGACATATGGTTCTGATTTAACATTCAACTATACAAAACCAAGGCACAGCTAATAAACTAGTCCACTGTGGTGTAGCCGGACACTCTCCTGCACGCGATATGGCGAACATGTATGCAAACATTATGTGAGAATGCCTTCACCGGTGATGCACATAAGGTCAGACTGCTAGCCAGTCGAGACCATTTGCAGACAACAAACATACACAGTTGAAATATTATAAAGTTCGGGATATCAACTTTGAGGGAAGGTTCTGCGCCGGAAAAACAACTAGCGATAAATTACATTAAGTAAACAAGTCCTCCGGTATTTAGATGTGTTTATCTCTCGTAGCTGCACACTGAGGCAGAGCAACATTAGCAGGCATCAGCTGTATTTCCCCCAAAACACACTAATCCGCAGACGCTGCAGTCCGCCGTGGATGAACTCCTGTGGCTCGTATCGTTCCAATGCTTCTGTGAAAAACCCAAAAGCAGTCGAGAAATGGCTTCGTTGGCTTTGCTCTTAATGTTTCCAGCATCGTCGGTGGATCGAGTCTACATGCGGATGTGCCGAGGAGGAAGATTGACTCAATGCGTTAAAACAGACCCAAGGAAACAAGCAGCACGAGCACAACAGTTCCACGTATACACGAGCCCCGCTGCTGCTGCACAGTCTTGAGCTGATAGCGACCGGGATCCAACCCTGTCTGATTCGTGCTCATTTCTGCGTCATCGTGCATGAAAGGTGAACGAAATGAGTGCGGTCGTCAAATGTCAGATAACTAGACTACAGGGGAGGTGAGTAAAGTAGTGAATGAGAAGCTACAAGTCAAACGAAAATAGTAATAATAATGGTGGTGGTAATAACAATTATTATTATTATTAATTTTAAGCTAAATATGAGCAGTTGGACTCAAATCAGTTTGTTCAAAAACACATTTTTAGGTAATGTCTTTATAACTATCTCAAGCTAGAGAATATAGCACAAGTTATCTGACCTCTATCCTAGATGTTGAACACTTGATCCATTATTGGTATTGAATACAACCTCTGGCTTTCATTGTGTATAATGGATTCAAATTTTTTTAGGCTCCTGTTATTTTTTTAAATACAAAATTCATTAATTTTCTTGTCGGCTTAGTCCCTTTATTAATCTGGGGTCGCCACAGCAGAATGAACCGCCAATTTATCCAGCATATCTTTTTACGCAGCGGATGCCCTTCCAGCCGCAACCCATCCCTGGGAAACATCCACACACTCTCATTCACACTCATACACTACGGACAATTTAGCCCTCCCAATTCACCTATACCACATGTCTTTGGACTTGTGGGGGAAACCGGAGCACCCGGAGGAAACCCACGCAACCACGGGGAGAACATGCAAACTCCACACAGAAATGCCATCTGACCCAGCCGAGACTCGAATCAGCGACCTTCTTGCTGTGAGGCGAACGTGCTGCTCACTACGCCACCGTGGCGCCCCTAAATACGAAACTCCAGAAGATTATTTTTAACTAGGAAATTAAACTACACAGATGATATTTTGTGTACTAAAATGATTTAAAGGCGACCTAATTTGCAAAATGGGGTGTCACAGTGGTGCATTGGGTAGCACAATTGCCTCACAGCAAAAAAGTCACTGGTATGATCCTCTGCTGGGTCAGTTGACATGTGGAGTTTGCATGTTTTTCCCTGTTGGCGTGGGTTTCCTCCGGGTGCTCCAGTTTCCCCCACAAGTCCAAAGACATGTGGTATAGGTGAATTGGGTAGGCTAAATTGGCTGTAGTGTATGTGTGTGAATGAGTGTGTATGGATGTTTCCCAGTGATGGGTTTTGGCTGGAAGGGCATCCGCTGCCTAAAAAAACACGTGCTGGATAAGTTGGCGACCCCGGGTTAATAAAAGGACTAAGCCAAAAAGTAAATGAATGAATGAATGAATAATTTGCGAAAATCACTTTTAAAACTTAGTTTTGTGACAACAGCGCCTGACTATCCAGCCTCTAATGGTAAAAATTAATTGGTTTATTCTTCCTTTGTACATGTCATCAGACAGGGAATGTCTGTCGATTTATCAAGTCAGAATTCCGAGTTGTCGCAATTCTGAGTTATAAAGTCAAAATTCTATTGAATTAAGAGTTATTAAGTCGCAATTCCGAGTTATTATGTCAGAATTCCGAGTTATAAAGTCTGAATTCTGAGTTATTAATTCGCAATTACGAGTTATAAAGTCCGAATTCGGAGTTAAGTCGCAACTTTGAGTTAAGTCAGAATTGCGAATAATAAAGGAGTTTCCTGTTATGGCGATTGGCCATGAATGAAGTGCTAAAGACTCTTTCTTTAGGTCCTCTCCTTGTGATGTGGTATTGATTCGCAGCCCAGTTTTCCCAATAAAGGCCAGGAGGACACAATATTTGGTTGACACTTTTACTGAACTGAAATATATATGGATGCCTGTTTCCGCCACTGAATGATAAAAAAATATATAGGCCTAGGCATACCAATAATAAAAAAATAATAATTAAAAAAATTATTAGTCAGAATTCTGAGTTATTAAGTCACAATTCCGAGTTATTTATCTATTATATGTGTCACAATATTATAATAAGAGTTTCGTTGCAAAACGCGATAAAGGACATTTTTTTTTGACATTTGGATTTTATGTTTGGAAATCACTGTTCAGATGTTCCCTTATCTATGTGTGAATTGCTGCCATTAACACAATTTAAGAATGAACATTTTAGGCCTACTACAAAATGTATTTTTTCACAAAACGCGATATCCGCCAGACCAGTTTCTTTACAAAATGCTATATAACAGTTATATAACTGTTATATATAGAACAGTTATATGTGCGAGCTCGGCATCCCCTGGGAGGAGAGTTACCACCGGCGAAGTGCTCAGAGTTTGCTCATTGATTTAACGATAATATCAAAACAAAAAACATATATTTTTAAAAAGAGGATTCAATAAGTTAACTAAAAGCGTTTGCCATTTAATTGTTTATACTGTAGACGAGCTGTCAGTCACAGGCTACGTCTGTCTGGCAGTCAGAGAATCAAAACTTCAGAGCTAACCTCATGGATTTTGACGACGGATTGGAGCCGGTCATTCCAGCTGCATAATAATAACAATAATAATAATAATAATAATAATAACATTATTATTATAACAGTGAAATAAGTCATTGAATATGAAGGGACGAGGCGAGCTTGTGTCCGTGGACTCGGTGAAACAGAAACTGCGCCGTCGCGGCTCTGCCCACTCTGATCATACAGGTTTGGTTTTCAGCAGCGGTGTTAAAGGGGTCTCCACTCTTTCTGTAACGAGCTACAAGTCGTTTTTTTAACTAACTTAATCTTACTTATCTATATTATAACTAACCACAATTAGTCCAAAGCTGTTTAAGGATGGTTGAAACGATAAACATCCTGCAGTTAGTTTGCTCTGACAGCTCAGCCGGTATGTTGTTATCTGACCTTTTCATTCAGGGACTGGCCTGGACTACTGGCACACGCCATAGTCACATTATATCTATTAGGGCATTATGTTTTTAATATTATGAATATTTACGATCTATTGATAAATTATTGATAATTTTCCCACTGACAAAAGATTTTCTTTCCCACTGACAAAAGATCCAAAAGATTTCTTCAAATGACACAGTGAAGCCTCAGAATCTTATTATTAATAATGAATCTTTGTATATACTGTTCCATATAGTTTTTATTAATTTTAATCAATTTAGGATGTTTGAAAATGTTAAGATAAATATGTTGCATTTTGGCATGCTTGTTGACTTATTTATGAACTATTTATGGACATAAAATTCAATAAAACATATCCTGGATTTGAAGAATGTGTGTCCCTGGCCTTCACTGAGCTCAAGTAATAGTTTAACGTACAGAAATTGTGAATAAAGTTGACTGTTGATGTCTTCAATAATAATGTCAAATAACCAACATTTCTCAAAATGGATATATCTCGTTTTGCAAAGAAACTCTTCACATGTTGTTGCTACTGTTATTTGTTTCATATTGCAAGAGTGCCCTCATGTGGTGAACTTGGGAGCTGCAGACATAGCCTATGTATCGTACATACACAGTTTAATGGACTGTATTAGTTCATATTTCAGTTCAGTAAAAGTTTCAACCAAATATTGTGTCCTCCTGGCCTTTATTGGGAAAACTGGGCTGCGAATCCATACCACATCACAAGCAGAGGACCTAAAGAAAGAGTCTTTAACACTTAATTCTTGGTATCGCCATAACAGACTTAATAACTCTGAATTCTGACTTTATAACTCAGAATTGCGTCTTAATAACTCTGAATTTTGACTTTATAACTCGCAATTGCGACTTAACAACTCAGAATTCTTAATAACTCAGAATTCTGACTTTATAACTCAGAATTACATCTTAATAACTCAGAATTCTGACTTTATAACTCAGAATTGCATCTTAATAACTCAGAATT
>CAIGQQ010039163.1:1277473-1295342 GCA_903798035.1 Danio albolineatus
GAATTCTGACTTTATAACTCAGAATTGCATCTTAATAACTCAGAATTCTGACTTTATAACTCAAAATTGCGACTTTATAACTCAGAATTTTGAATTTATAATATTTTTTAATACATTTTTTATCATTATTATATCTTTTTTTATTGCCATATTTATTTTTTTATCATTCAGTGGCTGAAACGGGCTTCCATAGGAAATATGAACTAATACAAGCCCATTAAAATGTGTATGTACGATACATATCTGCAGCTCCCAAGTATATAAGTGCAATATGGTATGAAACAAATAACAGCTGCAACAAAATGTATATTATAACATTATTACACATAGAATAGATAAATAATATAGAAAGCTTACTTTTAGACTTTTGGAATAATCCCAAAACCTACAGCCAATAATTTTTAGGCGCTCAGTTTAGTGCTTTATAGTTGCTATTTAGACCAAATGGTGCAAATGGCATAATTAAAAAAGAACAAATCCATACGAATGAACAGACTGCTAGTTCAACTAGCCTATATATATCCTTTTTGAAAGCTTTTTGGACTTTATGACTCAGAATTCTGACTTTATAATTTTTTTATCATTATTATTATTAATTTTTTTATTGGTATATCTTTTTTTTTTATCATTCAGTGCCGGAAACGGGCTTCCATAACACTAAATACTAAAGCCTGATCCTTTTTAATACCGTGTAGTAAACGATAAGCAGTTTTTATGACAGTTACATCACACTGTCGTCATCAGCACGTTGAAGCGTGTCTGTCTGACCAGCAGGCGGTGATCTGCTCTTCACCAAATACGGTCAGTGCGCGCGTCCTGCGCTGCCTTCCCAGGCGCGTGTCAGAGACTTGCGCAGCGCGCTACTTCTCGCCGAAAGGTACTGTACGAGCACGCTTAACTGTTTGTCTTGTCAGTCTTATCAAGACTGTTATTATGCTGTCGTTGTATGTGAGACATAAGTGAGGTAATATCCGGCTTTTAAATTTCGCATGTGTGAGCTGAACGCCGGGCCCTGAACCCCTCCTGCTGTCATTACAGTATGCCAGCTGTAACCCTGGAAATTATGCCGTGCACAAATGTACATTTATATTTTGTCTTAAAAATTATGAAGTTCACAAAGTCTCCCACAGAGATGTCGTATATGGCGTTATTAGAAACCACAAAGATGTTCATTTGAGATCATTATAATAACAACGTTGATATGTTCTGGTAAATTAAGCTTTTTCGATTGAATGACTAGCTTATTAAAGTTTAGCTACAGTTACCCTCAGTTCACGTGTACAGAACTTCACAAGTGCTGGCCGAGCGGTTGTCAACTCTAAATCAGCATAGCCCATAAAACCTAACGTTTACCTTACACTGCAATCAAAATCACAGAAGAATCGTCAGATTATTCATGTTCATTGAGCACCTGTTTTGGATCATCCCATTCGCAGAGGTGTATGCGTACTGACCAGACTGTAAACTATACTGACTTATTGACCTGCGATGACCACAGGGCTCTTAATCGTACAGTAGAAACATATGCTGTCTTTGTGTCAGGTTGCTTTGAAATAAATACACATGAATCGAATAGAATTAAGCCAATAAGAACTATATGTGGGTATGAACTTTATTATAAGTATTTATAATCAGTATTATCGCTGCAGATTTCTGTCCAGTTAAACTTAATGATGTTTAAAGCAATAAAACAGTCCATGAAAATATTTTCTGGTTAGATAATGCCATTTTTAACCTCACAGAACTCTGCAGCCATGCCATCAGATCTTGCTAAGAAGAAGGCTGCCAAGAAGAAAGAGGCTGCAAAAGCTCGACAACGTGCCAAAAAGCATGACGAGGTCAACGGAGATGGAGAGCTTCAAGATGGCCCAGTAAATGATGCAGAAACTAATGGAGAGGCGGATGGAGGTGCGTTTATTAATACAGTGCCTCAAGTTAAAGGACAGTTAAGACAGGTGTTTATTAACAAACTGCTCACTTCCAACATCTTGACAGTTCACACGGATATTTGGCCAATGACAGACACATTTAAAAAACATAGCTAGAGGTGTAACATTCATTCATTCATTCATTTTCCTTTGGCTTAGTCTCTATTTTGGAGGTCGCCACAGCGGAATAAATCACCAACTTATCCAGCATATGTTTTACACAGTGGATGTCCTTCCAGTACTCATCCGCACACATAAACTACAGCAAATTTCATCAATTCACCTATATCACATGTCTTTGGACTTGTGGGGGAAACTGGAGCACCTGGAGGAAACCCACGTGAACATGAGGAGAACATGCAAACTCCACACAGGAATGCCAACTAGCCTAGACGGGACTCGAACCAATGACCTTCTTGCTGTGAGGTGACAGTGCTAACCACTAAGCCACCCTGCCACCACAGATGTAAAATTTAATTTATATATCACTTTCTGTGTTGATGTGTGAGATTTTAGTACAGAAGGTCCACAGGGATATTGAATGTTTGACTATTAAGAAAAGCTAAAGTGCAATTATTTTTTCATGTAACAGCTATAAAGTAGTTCAGGTCTGTGGACTGCAGTACAGTTCATATCAGTTGGCTAAGTTACTTTACATATATCAAAGGTCTTTAAAGGCTATGTTACAACAGCTAATATTCATTCATTCATTCATTTTCTTTTCGGCTTAGTCCCTTTACTAATCTGGGGTCGCCACAGCGGAATGAACCGCCAACTTATCCAGCATTTGTTTTACGCAGCGGATGCCCTTCCAGCCACAACCCATCTCTGGGAAACACATCCATACATTCTCATTCACACACATACACTATGGACAATTTAGCTTACCCAATTCACCTGTACTGCATATCTTTGGACTTGTGGGGGGAAACCGGAGCACCTGGAGGAAACCCACGCAACCAAGGGGAGAACATGCAAACTCCACACAGAAATGCCAACTGACCCAGCCGGGGATCGAACCAGCGACCTTTTTTGCTGCTAATAGTCAACAGCTAATAGTCAAAATAAACTCATCATTGAAGCAAATGTGGGAAAAAATGGATTAAAAAATTCAATCCAATTGAAGCCAAACTCTATGTATCTTTTTATTTGTATTCTGATAGACACACATGTAAAGACACACGCTTGCGCACAGACAGTAATGTGAACACATACAGAAACATAGATAAATTACAGCATACGCAAGTAATGACATTTATACGCAAGTAATTTCTTTTGTTAATTTCAGACTCTGACGGATTTACCCTTGTTAATGCTCATGCAGAGCAATTACACAGCTATTACATTTCATAATGCACCACAAAGTAATACCACCTCTGAGAAATGCTCTGGTCAAGTTTGTGGTGGGGGTTGAGCTTGTCTGACTAGTTCTTGCAAAATTTCACCATAGGAGTCACGCTTGAATGTGTAAGATTAGAAGTAATGAATATTCAGACATGTTATTTAAAGCATTTTGAGATATTAATTGAGTTCAAACATATTAGAAACAAGAAAATAAACCTCTAAACAAAATTAAAAGCCTTTAAAATTGCAAAATTGGAGCACTTCTCTCTGTTTCATGACTCCACATCAGTGAGTCAAACCTCCATGTCAAGCTCTAAAATGAGCTCTAAATTGGACAACCGTGTCTGGGATGCAGTAGTTCAACACTTACAAACAACAGCAAAAAAGCTGAACATTCGAACAATGTTAATGTAGTATAAACAGAAAAAAGACTTGTGTAATTGAAAAACAATGGACATCACAACTCCTCTTTACAGCATGACTAATATATTGGTTGTGCATTAATGTTCAGTATTCCAGCACTCATGACTTAATCTTTACGTGGCAAATTATTTTGTTCAATAGCTTTATTTTCTGTGATTTACTCTTAAATTTCTCCTTTTCCAATTAGACGTTGCTGCTTTGTCCAAGGAGCTGGACGAGTTTGAGATGCAGAAGATAGAGGCACGGGCAGTAACGGGTGTTTTGGCCTCCCACCCCAACAGCACAGATGTTCACATCAGCAGTCTGTCTCTCACCTTTCATGGACAAGAGTTACTGAGTGACACAAGTCTGGAGCTCAACTCTGGCAGGCGCTACGGCCTCATTGGCCTCAATGGCACAGGTATGGATGTTAAGTGACACTGAGACGGATTCATCCATATTTGTGTATATAGACCTGTTTCTAAAAGTCACACCTGCTTCAATTTCAATTTTTCCATATTTGTATGTTTAAAAAAATGATCAGATATTTGGCAGGTCTTAATATTTGGAAAATAAAGCCAAATAAATCATTAACAAAAATAAGTCTGGCACCATTAGTCAAACACCTGAACTGATCATCAGCAGAGGTTTTAGCAGTGTGTTGGTCTGGAGACTTCAGTTGTGTGTTAACACTGCCCATTCCACAGCTAAAACTGAGCCAATCAAAAGCACTAATCTGAGCGCAGGGATGTGATTTTTATTGATGCTTGTTTTGTAGGTAAGTCAATGCTGCTGTCTGCCATTGGCCACCGAGAAGTTCCCATCCCAGAACACATAGACATCTTCCATCTGACCCGTGAGATGGCCCCGAGTGAGAAGACTGCACTGCAGTGCGTTATGGAGGTTGATGAAGAGAGGATAAAGCTAGAGAAGGAGGCTGAACGACTGGCTCATGAGGACTGTGAGTTACACACATTAACGAATTCATCCACATTGCACCCCTACAGTCACAATCAGCACGGTAATCTCATCATCACTGGTTATGCATTTCTGTTCATGGATTTGCACTGGTGTTGTTAACGAGTAGCTCAATTAATCCAGAACTACTTTTCTCTTACCTCTTCTCTGCGCTACAGCAGAGTGTGAGAAGCTGATGGAGATCTATGAGCGTCTAGAGGAGTTGGACGCAGACAAAGCTGAAGTTCGAGCTTCACGAATCCTCTTTGGACTCGGTTTCACCCCTGCTATGCAGCGAAAAAAACTAAAAGACTTCAGTGGAGGCTGGAGAATGCGTGTGTCACTTGCCAGGTGGGAAATGTGATTTTAAATGTTTTTTCATTTTCAGAATGGGAAAAACGTAACATAAGGATTGTGCTGGATGTCTTTATCTAATACCCTAATTAAATGAAGAATCCAGGATCATTCATTCATTCATTTTCTTGTCGGCTTAGTCCCTTTATTAATCCGGGGTCGCCACAGCGGAATGAACCGCCAACTTATCCAGCATTTGTTTTACGCAGCAGATGCCCTTCCAGCCACAACCCATCTCTGGGAAACATCCATACACACTCATACACTACGGACAATTTGGCCTACCCAATTCACCTAAACCACATGTCTTTGGACTTGTGGGGGAAACCGGAGCACCCGGAGGAAACCCACGCGACCACGGGGAGAACATGCAAACTCCACACAAAAATGCCAACTGACCCAGCCGGGGCTCGAACCAGCGACCTTCTTGCTGTGAGGCAAACATGCTACCCACTATGCCACCGTGGCGCCCGAATCCAGGATCATCTTTTTGCTATATTTCTTAGCTAGAGTTGTTCAAGGAATAAAATACTGTAGATTCATACCTAACCACATAAGGAAACTTGACGAGATCTGCAAATGAAGCCACTGTCCACTCCAGTGAAGAAAATTATTCAAATACACTTTTATTAATTAAATAAAATCCAGTAAAAACGAAGAATAAAACAAATACAATAACAAAACAAAATCTTTTACTTTATTCTCCACAGAGAATAAAGGGCCTACGACTTACAGTATAGAGAAGTTAGTCAAGCGCGGCTGGTTTGTATGCTCCAGCCTTTTATACTGTTCTCATGCATATGGAAAAGCTTTTTACAATAACTATATCAGGAAAGATTTTGGAATAGCTATCTCAGGAGAGCTCTAAACATGTAAATTAACATTTGGGTGGATCCTCAGAGTTGTCCTCCAAAGCTATAACTTTTTAGCTGGCGAATGACATCCGTATCTGAAGAACACGCTCCCATGCTTCTTCCCGATTGCGATTGTAGCAATTTGTTAGAAGTGTCATCTGGACCCTGTCGTTCTTTTGCGCCAGTTGTTCGATCCACCTCAGTACATTACCTTTGACCTCTTCATATTCTCTGCCAAAAACGTCTGTCTGGCTTCGAAAGGTGCGTCCCAAATCGCATACTTATGCACTATTCTACGCCATTTTGTTGTATAAATAGTGTAATAAGTGCGTTCACACTGAAAACTCTAAAAATAACAAGTGCACTTTAATTACCCGGATGATGCACTCATTCCACCGGTAAAATAAAGTGTGGAATGATGGACACTTAACACCCTCAATGACCACAGCTTTGCTCGCGTAATGGAAGAGGCGGCGCTATCGTGCACACTGGTTGGATAACTTTATTTATTTTCGATTGTGAAAGCAAAATTCTCACACAAGAGTGATTATAGCGCCTCCCCATGGTGAATGCGGATATACTCATGCCAGGTATTATTTGGTAGTTTGGTCATTCATTTCACTAATTTGGCAACCGTCAAAGGTCATCTGGGAAATGGTTTGAACTTCCGCTTAGTAAAAAAGCCATTAGTGTTCCATTTGGGAAGACACTACATACATATACTATGCTGTTGAGTGTGTAAGTGCATAAGTACATAGTGCATAAGTGCATAGTGTATAGTGTGTCATTTGGGACGCAGCTTTAGTCTTTCTTTTAAACTTAACAGCTGTTTGTGCAAACATGGGAATATCCGAATACGCAAGTGAAGTTTTTTGTCTTCTACAATGAAACCAACCAGACACTACAGGATGTGATTTTATTCTTCCTTCTATTAAATATCAGTCAAGCCTTTTTTCTTTATTTATTTTTTATTTTTACATTATGTTTTACGATGAAGATAACTTTGTGAATTTTATTGGAAGTTAGTATGTGGAACAAATCATCTCTGGTCAGAATAAGTTTACCAATTTAATGCTAATGCCAATATTGAAGCAGTACAGTTCCTTAAATCTCCATTTGTTAATTTTTTTCTTTTAGAGCCCTTTTCATAAAGCCCTTCATGCTGTTGTTGGATGAACCTACTAACCACCTGGATCTGGATGCCTGTGTGTGGCTAGAAGAAGAACTTAAGTCGTGAGAACTTTTATTAATGTTAATTAAATGTCCTGGTATTTATGTTATCAAATAAGATGAAACTCTGAAGGCATTGTAGTTTATTTGACTTACTATTGGGGGGTATTTTGGAACAAAGTATTTTTCAGATGAATATGTTTTTGTTGTCTTTTTTCTTTCAGTTTTAAGCGAATTCTTGTACTCATCTCACATTCTCAAGACTTTCTCAATGGTGTGTGCACAAACATCATTCATCTCCACCAGAGGAAACTCAAGTACTACACTGTGAGTGCTGGGCTGTTTTGTTTTGCTTACTATTGATAGGTGAATAACCTGCTGAAGGCAGTTAAAGAGAAAGTTCACAATCAAAACTGTCAACATTTCTTTATCCCCATTTTGCTTCAAACTTGTACGATTTAGAAAAATGTCTGTGTTTTTTATTGATATATTCGAAATATAAACAACTTTTGTTTGGAGTGTTTGGAGTCAACTTTTGACATGTTTGGAAAGACAGTGATGGCCACATTTAAATGTTAAAGCGCATTATGTTGCATCTTGTTTGAGAATAGAGAACCAACACAGAGAATCATTAATGAAGCTGAGCCATTGTCAAGAATGCTGAAACACAATAGCTGTATTGTTTCCAAAAAATCTGTACCATCATGCCTTTTTTGTCAAGTCTTAGAAGGCATGAAATTTGACGCTTTTATTGCTGATGCTAATTATAAACAGAAATTGGTCCAGTGCCACTCTCAGTCATCACATATATGAGTCATCGTGCACAATCATTACATCATGTAATGTAATGAAAAGTTTGTTGTAGGGGAACTACGACCAGTATGTAAAGACCAGGGAGGAGCTTGAGGAAAACCAGATGAAGCGATACAACTGGGAGCAGGACCAGATAGCTCACATGAAGGTGAAACTGCGGCTATTTATGCTATATTTATATTGTTTTCTTTCATTGCACTAAATGCTTTTGTGAAAATAACATCAATATTTTATCTTCTGCAGAACTATATTGCCCGTTTTGGTCATGGTTCCGCAAAGCTAGCCCGCCAAGCTCAGAGCAAAGAAAAAACACTGCAGAAAATGGTAGCCTCTGGCCTAACAGCTCGTGTGATGAATGATAAGGTTTGTCACACAGACCTAAACACATCAACACACACACTAGCTAGCTTGCGAGCCTTTGGAGTTTTTGCATGTCATTTTCTCTTGCCTAAGATCAGTATATCAGCATACATGTTGTAATGCTAACTCGATCAGTTGCACAATGCAATGACCAAGAACGACCAAAAGATTTATGACCAAAAGAACTTCATGACCAAAAGAAATTAAAAGTGAGAAAGCATAGACATGATTGTTCTTAATGCTTCTGTGGAGCATGTTTCAAAAAAATAAGTGAATAAAAATATTTTAATTAAGTCATAAAAATGAGTTGTTTCTTTTAAAAATGATTCTAGAATTCATTCGACAGGAAATGGTTAGTTTTATTCATCCAAGTTTGTTTACTCACCCTCAAGCCATCCAAGATGTACACATTTGTTCTTCGGTAGCAGTAAAGCTGAAAAAGTGGTCCTCAGATTCAAAGAACATATATATGCAAATCATAATTACTTCTTGTGGAAATGTACTACGCACTGAGGTCTTATGAATTGAAATGATAACTCGGTGCAACAAACTGAACATTATTTATACACCAGACTGAATAGCAGAAAAAAAGGTAAGCAATACTCAGTTTTGTGCAGCGATCGTTTTGGTTCAAGTGCTTAACATAGGACTTTGAATCTCAATGTGATTACACCCATTGACTTTCATTATATGGTTTGCAGAGGACAATGGTTTCAGCTAAACTTCTTTACGGATCTACCTGTGGGTGAATGTTTCCCAACCACGTTCCTGGAGGACCAATAATACTGCATGTTTTGGATGTCTCCTTTGTCTGTCACACCCATTACTGGTCTTTCATCTCTGCTAATAAGCTGATGATCTGCATCAGGTGTGTTTGGCTAAGGAGACAAGAGCTGCGTTCCAAATCGCATACTTGTACACTATTCTACGCCGTTTTGAAATATAAAGTGTCTGTAGTGCGTTCACACTGAAAACTCAAGAATAAGTGCACTTTAATTACCCGGATAATGCACTCATTCGACCGGTAAACAGAATTGTGGACTGATGGACACTTCACGCACTCAACGACCGCACCTTTGCGCTCATAACGGAAGGGGCAGAGCTATCGGGCACACATGTTGCATAACTTTATTTATTTTGGACTGTGAAAGCAAAATTCTCCTACGAGAGTGATTATATCGCCTCCCACTGTTAATGCGGTTATACTCATGACAGGTATTATTAGGTAGTTTAGTCATTTATTTCACTAATTTGGCAACCGTCAAACGTCATCTGGGAAACGGTTTGAACTTCCGCTTAGTAAAAAAGCCATTAGTGTTCCATTTGGGACGACACTACATACATATACTATGATGTTGAGTGTGTAAGTGCAGAAGTACATAGTGTCACGATCACCAGCGATCTCTCCTCTATCAGAGATCGCTGGTTCACACACACACACTTCCGTGAACTACAATCAGCCATGTTTAAGGACTACAATTCCAGCCATGCAACACACACACACTCCTGTTCCTGATCACGACTGATTGCACACACACACCACCGGAGGACTGTTTGGAACTGTTTACATACAATACATAAGCAGCACACACACACACAGTCGTTGCTGAGTATTGTTTACTGTTTTTGTGACATACAACGCGTTTCCTTTGTTCCTGTTTCTGTGTTTTTGACTTTAGTCTTGTTATTTGTTATCTGTGCCTGCTACCAGCCTCATTGACCTTCTGCCTGTTATTTGACTACGATTCTGGATTTCCCTTATATACCTGTTTGCCCCGATGACTACTGCTTTTTACAATCAAAATTCTGCACTTGGATCCTCGCCTCCGTTGTGATTGTCACACTACCCCACCGTAACACATAGTGCATAAGTGCATAGTGTGTCATTTGGGACACAGCTATGGAAAATGTGCAGAGCTGGTGGTCCTCCAGGAACGTGGTTGAGAAACACTGTACTAAACTGTACTGTGATTACTATAACCCAGGGTTAAACCTTTGTCAGGTGTTTTAACCACACCTTTCTTCTTCAGACTTTGTCGTTTTATTTTCCTCCTTGTGGAACAATTCCTCCTCCTGTCATCATGGTGCAGAATGTCAGCTTCAGATACTCATGTGACACAGTGAGTCCACAGCCTCTCACACAGTCTGACATACTGCTAGCTCATTAACACTGCATTTTCTGACTTGAGAGTTTTGGTGTACTACTTCTATTGCATGTTGCCATATGCAGTCTAATTTACAGACATGTCTAATTTTGTTAAAGATTTACATTAGAAGAAAACAGTGAACTCCACACCAAAGCCACAGCGATAATGACACAGAAGAATTATATTGTTGGAGTTATTTTCTGAACTATAAGGAACTATACAAAAAATAAAGCCTATGAGCTTGGGTTTAATGTCACCATGCATTGTTGGTTCTGCTACAGACCATTTCAATGTGGTCATGGCATTGGCTCATGAACAGTTCCTGCCTGTTATCAAACTATTTCATAACTGTAACAGGAGGCATTCAATTATAACTTATTGTTAAAACAGCTATCGTAACATTATTCATCAATACGTGGCTCTTTTTGAGTTCTCGGAAGCTATAGAAAATAAAAATGTGAAACAGGAAGTACATTGGGACCATTGTTATTGTTTTCATCCCTCAAAATGGCCTATATTGATTATTATTGCCATCATTCTTGGTGAAAATGGGCCTTAAATCTGAAACTTAATGAATATGCCTTAACTTTATTTTACCAGCAATTGATTTATAAGAATTTGGAGTTTGGCATTGACCTGGACACACGGGTTGCTCTTGTGGGTCCCAACGGGGCAGGGAAGTCCACACTTCTCAAGCTGCTGATGGGAGAGGTCAGTTTTGAAAAGCGAGATGTGAAGATGTTTAGTGATCAAATCCAACCAATAAAGTTTTAAAAGTGCATCATTATCATTCGTTCTTTTATGTTTTTGTCTCCTGAAGCTTCTCCCTACAGATGGAATGATAAGGAAACACTCACATGTCAAGATTGGCAGGTATCACCAGGTACTGTCTTCATAGAAAATGCTGTATTGTGATCATTTTTAATGCTTCGGGGTCTCGTTCATAAAATGTTGTGTAGAAACTTTACTATAAGTGAACGTAGGCAATAATGCTGAATTTGCTTTTGGATAAAACCATGTGTATGCACATCTTCTTGCAACTTTTACTTTATAAATGACAGGTGACCTGAGAATTTGCATATGTTACTTGGAAAAATCTTTCATCCCACATTTCATGCTGCAGTTAATGCAGCAGGACAAAAGAAGAAGTGGTCCAATATGGGATAAAAGACTTTTCCACGTACACTGTTAATTCATTTATAATTTGATTTGTGATTTAATTAGCAGAAAAAGGTAAACAGCCAATGGACATAGGATGTAGTTGTGTCTACTTTTGGCCACTTCACTGAAGAGGGAGGGTCTGTGGGCAGGTATTGACCTATTTCTGATCTTTCAATCAAATAGTACAAAAGCTAGTGCTTATTTCATAACTTGTAAAAAAAAAATGTAAATCCTATAAAAAAAACATTAGATCAATTCATTCCACTATGAAATTATGTATTGATTTCTTGAATTTCTGCTCAAATCCTATATATTTGGATTTGACACTTTATGGTTTTTAAGAGATTGAATGTGGACATGCGTTTATTTGTATTCAATTCACTCATTCGTTTTCTTGTCGGCTTAGTCTTTTTATTTATCTGGGGTCGCCACAGTGGAATGAACTGCCAACTTATCCAGCATATGATTTACGCAGTGGATGCCCTTCGCGCTGCAACCCATCTCTGGGAAAATTTATATTCAATTTGTTTCATAATTTTTTTTAGAACATAAAAAGTAATTAAAATAGGTGTCTGAATAAAATTATTATGCAAAGGATTGATCATGCAAAATGAATGAGTGATCAACCAACACATGCAATATCATCCAAAGTTTTCACGTCCTTAATTGAAATGCTGCGTGAATAGAATGAAATGTGTCTTATGAAAAACACCAGTTCACTGGCGCTGCATGAGCTGCTGTTTGAAGAGAAGTTAGTAGCCATACTATTTCAGAAATCTCTTTTGCAGTCATATAAGTATTTAATTTTGCAAAAGAAAAAGATCAGACATAGCAGGACTGGGAGGAGAACATTCTACTTTGTCATTGACAATGATAGGTTTTGTATTGGAAGTGAAAAATGATAAAGTTTAAATCAGTTTCTCCAGCTCTCTTCAGTGCTTTTATGAATGACCTCACAAGTGGAGAGCAGGCAGTCTTCAGCTGCTTCGATTAGCAGTCCTATTTATCCGAATTGCTGCTTCAGAATTCCCCCTTTTCTATTGCTCTTGTCTAAAATATCACAACCGGAGCCTTCTTTTAATTCCACACTCCAAACTCAATTATAGTGATCATACCTTCTCTGTTATTGAGCCTCTCCTTTTGTAATGACTTGTCAGTAGAGATCAGAATATTGTTTTTTTGTTGTTGTTGTTTTTAAAAAATATATTTTACATGTTGTTTTCTTTTATGTGATAATACATTTGTGAGATGCGGGTGTAAGTTGTTCAGTCACAAAAAGCATTCATTTTTCATAATTTTAGGGACGGGATGGTGGGTGTTACCAATTTCTCTTTAATGTGCACATGGTCCAGAGTTTACCTACAGCTGCGCACATTCTTTATCAAGTTATTTTTTTATAGATCACAACCTTTGTGTGTATTTGGCTTCTGGGGTCTCATTTATAAGTGTGGCACATGCACAAAATAGGGGTGGAGGTGTGTGTGCCACAATTATAAATGAGACTCCAGAAGCCTAAATCAAGTTTAGTTATCATAATAAACTGTAGTCATTAGTCAATTTTTACATACACTACATTTACATTTTATTATAATTTGACATGATAATTGTGTTCATAGTAAGTATTGGCCATGGCATCATGTTTGTCCTGCAGCATCTGACTGAGCAGCTGGAGCTTGATCTGTCTCCTCTGGAGTACATGATGAAGTGCTTCCCAGAAATCAAAGAGAAGGAGGAGATGAGGAAGATCATTGGACGTTATGGCCTAACAGGGAAGCAGCAGGTATGTGTGTGGTTGTTCAATGTACAGGGTGAGGGGCACTTTAGGATCAGATAATACAGTGCACTCTGCTTGCTTTTTCATATTATGTTTGTTTGTTTGTTTGGACTGCCCACTCCATTTTTCATAGGTCAGTCCCATCAGGAACTTGTCTGATGGCCAGAAGTGTCGGGTGTGTTTCGCCTGGCTAGCATGGCAGAATCCACACATGCTGTTTCTGGATGAGCCAACCAATCACTTGGACATAGAGACTATTGATGCTCTGGCTGAGGCCATCAATGAGTTTGAGGGAGGAATGATGCTGGTTAGCCATGACTTCAGACTTATTCAGCAGGTATGTCTTTGAGGACAAAGCCAGGAAATGGAAAACATTATTAGGGACAGGCTTACTAAACAGGGTAAATTAGTATGAGACTGCAATCCTATGAAGTTCACTGAGAATGATTCTACTGACAGTTTGCAAATAAAAGAACATAGATCCAGTAGATATTTGCGTAATGATTAATACAATTTACTATGGATGGGACATTTGTTCATAAAAAAAAAAAATTAAGCTAAGGGCACTCTCCCGCATAGTTGCTCCCTGATGCCAGCGAATGAGATATAATATCCCGGAAATGGAGGCGTCTTCCCGAAACCCCATCACCAGTGCATGCAACATAACATCAGAAAACCCATATTTAAGGCTAAGTCTGAATCAAAAGTGAAAGAACATATTGATGAAAGAATTGTATTTAATGAAAGCTGCCAAAATTAACGCACTGTCGTCATTACATTAATACAATTAATAAATAAAACATTAATAAAAGACTATATTAAAACTTTAAGACTGAAATTAGAACACATGGCCTTAAGAATAATTATAAGAGAATTACTACGAATAGTAAGTTTGATACAAGCTTAAAAATAAGGGGGAAAATTACTGTTGTAATCTCATTAGGAAGCATTGTGGACACTCAAACGCAGACTGGGGCATAAATATTTAGGATACCATGTGGATCATCAGAGTTTTTTGTTCTGATAGGCCTTTTACAAGGATTTACAAGAGAATGAAGAGACAATAGTGTTTAAGGCTCACTGTATACCTTTTCTATGTACTGAACTCATGTTATTCAGCTATGCCTAGGTATATTCGGACTTTCATGCTATGGCACCTTTAAGCTTTTTTATTTTTACATTTAACTGGATTGTGTGATTTAATTGCTTTTCCATCTCATTCTAGGTGGCTCAGGAAATCTGGGTCTGTGAAAAGCGAACCATCACCAAATGGAAAGGGGACATTTTAGCTTACAAAGAGCACTTGAAATCAAAAATTGACAAACAGACTCACGATATATAAAGACTGGACAACCTTTTTCACCAAGGACTGACTTCCCTCCCGTTTCCCAGATGTGCTTGACCGTAGGATTATTGAGAACTTCTCAAGAGCAATCGTTCTCTGGTTATATCTTCTAACGCACCTCTCAGATTTCCCAGCACCAGAATGTCTGTTTTGTTTAATATTGTAAAATCAATAATGGTTCGTTTAAAGGAATGCAAAACAACATAGTAACATCAACATTATCATTCAGGAAAAAAACTCTGAATTTCCCATGTCAAACCATAGCATCAGCATCCCTACCAAAACAATGAATGTAAAGATATTTTTAAACTGAACAGTGTGATCTAAATGTCAGTAATGTGAATATATGTCCACATTCCTGTTACTTCCTCATTTTTTAATGCAAGATGAGCTGGGGTATTTATTTAGGTTAAACCGGTCCGGAAACAAATCATGTCACACTTTGCTTAAATCTATAAAAAGATTTTTTCACTTCCCTTTCCTTTGGCTTATTACCTGCTTTATCAGGGATTTTCACAGCGGAATGAACCGCCATTTACTAAGGCAGTTGTTTTACACATGGGATGCTCTTCCAGTCGCAACCCAGCACTGAGTGTACAACCCCCAGTGCTTGAAAACAACCCCACACTCACCTATTCACATACCTTGGCCAATTTAGTTTATCTCGTTCACCCATATCATGAATTTGGACTGTGGAGGAACCCAGAGCACCGTGAGGAAACCCAAACAAACACGAGGGGAACATGCACACCACACAGAAATGCCTCCTGGCCCAGCTGGGACTCGAACCAGCGACCTTCTTGCTGTGAGGTGACAGTGCTAACCACTGAGCCCCCATGCAGCCGTATATAAGGAGAATCTTATTGTAGATGTGTAACTGCAACGAGGAATCTATACGGTTTCTAAATGTTTTGTAATGTAGCCAATGTCACGCTCAAAAACCAGACTTGTTTCACAATGAGGTACATTTATAATATCTAGTGAGAAGCAGCTGTCTTTCTCAAAAAATACCCAGTCATACAGGTTTCATTTGTTGGGAAATGTTGCTGATACTGTGTCTAAAAGTTTGTATTTCTATCTTAGAAAGGGGGTAGGGTTAGTGTAAGTTGACATGTACTTGCAAAGTTTCTTATAGTCAGTTAAATGTCTGTTGAATGTCTGTATCAGCAGATATTAAGTAGACAGTCTACTAAAACTTAAATGGACCATCGAAATAAAGTGTTACCAAAATTGCTTCCTTATGTGACAAGAGCCTCTATTAGGAATCTTGTCCCGGAATTAGGAATTAGGAGTCTGTTTCCATTATATTATCAATATATTTTTTAGTTCATCCTCTGAAAAAGTGTGACAGAGTGTCATGTTTGATTACGAGGGTAAATGTGATATTATGTTATTCTCTTCCACCTACACCCTCAACAACACATACCCTTTCTAAAGCTTTTAGACTGCAGGTATGTGTTGAGTTTCAATGACATGACTAATTAACAAGCATGTAAAAAAAAAAAAATCAACTACGCCCTTGCTTTCACAACTATACGATTTCATCTTCACCGACAGCAAGATAAATATTGCTTCCTCGTAGCACTCGCAGATACTTCTAGTCTTGTCTGTGTAGTGTTCCACCTTTTTACCATGAAGGGAACCAAAAACTCACCAGCAGTCAAAATCCTCCTAATTCTCATCATTGTTCAAGGAGCCATGTGTCGTGCGATTGATTCATGGGTAAGATGAACAAACATATACTCAGTTTGTGAATAAATTCTTTTTGTGTTCCCATTGATCTCTGAGGTGTAGTGTATAACAGTGAGTTAGGAAAGCTTTAGACAAACAATGCAACTCAGTAAGTGCCTTAACGACTCAGCTCTAAGATTTTATTTCTTGAACTTTATGTTTCTGAATATTTATTATAATGAGGATTTCTTGTATTATTATTATTACTTTTATCCTTGGTTTAGTGTAATGAATGGAGAGTTGAAGACAAAATAATTTGCCCTCCTGTGAAATTATAATTCTTTTTCAAATGTTTTCAAATTGATGTTTAACAAAGAATGGAAATTATTTTCTCCGTTCTAAAGGATCAACCGTTCTCAGGGGACATCAGCTCGTCAGGATCTGGGGATGGAGCCCAAGGCCCAGATCAAGTGAAACCAATCATCATAGGACCTGAATTAATGCAGGTTAAAAATAATTTAAAATATGAAAATATTCTACACTGAAAAAATAGAAAGTATTCTGAACATTTATCTTGTTTATATTCAGGAACAAAATCAGATTCTGAAATACTGAATAAAGAAGACACTGTAATGAATGTAGAGTTAAAGACAAAATAATTTGCCCTCCTGTGAAATTATTATTCTTTTTCAAATGTTTTCAAATTAATGTTTAACAAAGATTGAAAATTAAGGTCAATGTTATTATCATCCTTAATTTAATTTAACTAACTTACCTAGTTAATTAACCTGGTTTAAGTCTTTAAAGTGTATTTTAAACTGAATACTTCTTGCAAAATAACTAGTAAAATATTATGTACTGTCATCTTTTTATTTAAAAACTTTTTTTTTTCGCACTCACACTTTACAATAAGGTTACATGAGTTAATGTGTTTACTAACATGAACTAATTGTGAACAATATTTGTACAACATTTAACTAATGCGTTTACTGATTTACTAATAAATGATTAACATCCAAAATTAACATTAACATTACACTGTAAAAAATAAAAAGTTGAGTTAACTTAAAATTTTAAAGCAACCGACTGCAAAGAAATTGAGCTTTAATTAATAAATGCTTATTAACATTAGTAAATGCACTGTGCGTTAACGAATTAACAATGAACAACTGTATTTTCAACATGAACAAATACTGTAATGAATCTGTTGGTCATTGTTTCTGCATGTTACATTCATTAACCAACATTAACTAATACAACCTTAATGTTAAGTGTTAGCCAAACCCTTTTAAATATTTGAAAAATACTTACAGCTTCACTCATAAAGTGTCACTGTTGTTGGATAAATGCATTTTTGTCTGCACGCTTTGTTTTGACGTAACTTGGACATAAGAATTTGATGTCTAAAATGAACACGGTGCAATTTCTTTTCTCCGTTCTAAAGGATCAACCGTTCTCAGGGGACATCAGTTCGTCAGGATCTGGGGATGGAGCCCAAGGCCCGGATCAAGTGAAACCAATCATCATAGGACCTGAATTAATGCAGGTTAAAAATAATTTAAAATATGAAAATATTCTACACTGAAAAA
>CAIGQQ010039163.1:1295352-1306940 GCA_903798035.1 Danio albolineatus
GCCCTCCTGTGAAATTATCATTCTTTTTCAAATGTTTTCAAATTGATTTTTAACAAAGAATGAAAATTAAGATCAATGTTATTATCATCCTTAATTTAACTAACTTACCTAGTTAATTAAGCTGATTTAAGTCTTTAATTTGTATTTTAAACTGAATTCTTCTTGCAAAATAACTAGTAAAATATGATGTACTGTCATCTTTTTGTTTAAAAACTTTTTTTTTCGCACTCACACTTTACAATAAGGTTACATGAGTTAATGTGTTTACTAACATGAACTAATTGTGAACAATATTTGCACAACATTTAACTAATGCGTTTACTGATTTACTAATACATGATTAACATCCAAAATTAACATTAACATTACACTGTAAAAAATAAAAAGTTGAGTTAACTTAATTTTAAAGCAACCGGCTGCAAAGAAATTCTGAGTTTATTGAACTTCAGTGGTTGAAGTTGAGCCAAATTATTTTTTTAAGTTGACCGAAAAGGCTGGTTTAAGTTAAATATACTTTTTTTTATAATAATTTTTGCGGGGTATTCACCTTTAATGGACAGGACAGTATAGAGTATTGACAGGAAAGCATGGGGAGCAGAGAGAGGGGAAAGATCGGCATAGGACCACAAGGCAGGCATCGAATTTGGGTCGCCGTGAACACCGGAGTGCATGTGCCGACACACTAACTACTACACCACTGGCGCCGACAAGTCAATTATACATTACGGAATAATTTGGCACAACTTCAAAGACTGAAGCTTAATAAACTCTAAATTTCTTTGCAGCCGGTTGCTTTAAAATTTTAAGTTAACTCAACTTTTTTTTTTTGAAGATATGGAGAAATCAAAATTTAAAGTCTCCTCAACTTAATTTTTTACTTTCATTGAACAAACAGTTCCAAACATGCAGTTGAATCATTTTTATGAGTAAATTCAACTCTGAGCTTAAAAATATGTCCGCCTAACTTACAATTTTAAACTGAGTTAAGAGTTTGTAAGTTGGATTTTTTACAGTGTAGTAAATGCACTGTGCGTTAACGAATTAACAATGAACAACTGTATTTTCAACATGAACAAATACTGTAATGAATCTGTTGGTCATTGTTTGTGCATGTTACATTCATTAACTAACATTAACTAATACAACCTTAATGTAAAGTGTTAGCCAAACCCTTTTAAATATTTGAAAAGTACTTACAGCTTCACTAATAAAGTGTCGCTGTTGTTGGATAAATGCATTTTTGTCTGCACGCTTTGTTTTGAGATGATGACATTGGGTACTTTCTTTCAAATACACACACTACTAAATCAAACAAATAACTCAGACGTAAGAATTTGATGTCTAAAATGAACACGGTGCAATTTCTTTTCTCCGTTCTAAAGGATCAACCGTTCTCAGGGGACATCAGTTCGTCAGGATCTGGGGATGGAGCCCAAGGCCCGGATCAAGTGAAACCAATCATCATAGGACCTGAATTAATGCAGGTTAAAAATAATTTAAATTATTTAAATATTCTACACTGAAAAATTATAAAGTATTCTGAACATTTATCTTGTTTATATTCAGGAACAAAATGAAATTCTGAATACAGAATGAAGAAGACACTGTAATGAATGTAGAGTTAAAGACAAAATAATTTGCCCTCCTGTGAAATTATCATTCTTTTTCAAATGTTTTCAAATTGATGTTTAACAAAGATTGAAAATTAAGATCAATGTTATTATCATCCTTAATTTAACTAACTTACCGAGTTAATTAACCTGGTTTAAGTCTTTAATTTGTATTTTAAACTGAATTCTTCTTGCAAAATAACTAGTAAAATATGATGTACTGTCATCTTTTTATTTAAAAACGGGTTTTTTTTTCGCACTCACACTTTACAACAAGGTTACATGAGTTAATGTGTTTACTAACATGAACTAATTGTGAACAATATTTGTACAACATTTAACTAATGCGTTTACTCATTTACTAATACATGATTAACATCCAAAATTAACATTAACATTAGTAAATGCACTGTGTGTTAACGAAGTAACAATGAAAAACTGTGTTTTCAACATTAACAAATACTGTAATGAATCTGTTGGTCATTGTTTGTGCATGTTACATTCATTAACTAACATTAACTAATACAACCTTAATGTTAAGTGTTAGCCATACCCTTTTAAATATTTGAAAAGTACTTACAGCTTCACTATTAAAATGATGCTGTTGTTGGATAAATGCATTTTTGTCTGCACGCTTGGTTTTGAGGTGATGACATTGGGTACTTTCTTTCAAATACACACACTATTCAATCCAACAAATAACTTGGACGTAAGAATTTGATGTCTAAAATGAACACGATGCAATTTCTTTTCTCCGTTCTAAAGGATCAAGAGTTCTCAGGGGACATCAGTTCGTCAGGATCTGGGGATGGAGCCCAAAGCCCGGATTAAGTGAAACCAATCATCATAGGACCTGAATTAATGCAGGTTAAAAATAATTTAAAATATTAAAATATTCTACACTGATAAAATTTTAAAGTATTCTGAACATTTATCTTGTTTATATTCAGGGACAAAATCAGATTCCGAAATACTGAATAAAGAAGACACTGCCTGTCCTGCCATGAAGATTCTTCAAAATAATTCATATTGATTAACACAATACAGTTGATAAGAGAGGGCACAAATAAATCTAATGTGTTTCTACTGTTAGTAAGTAAATGCAAAACTCATCACTAAACATTTAATAATGTTTGAGACTATATTTTGACTTAACTGTCTGATCACTTCAATAAAAGCCAGTCAAATTATATGCTTATCTCTTTCATTTACATTTTGTCCCGATAAGAAACTTCTGCAGAATGAAAGGATTTCATGGATGTTAAAGCTTCATGATGGAGGTGTCAATGAAAGCTTGCAAAAACTTTATGTAGAAGAGTGTACATTTGACTGGGGGTATATTAGATTTTTTTCTTTATATTTATCCTGTACGTGGAGCCCTAACAAGAGAGAACTATGGTGACAGCTGTGCTTGTAATATTGTACCAAATCTGTATAATTTTAATCTTGATATTCAACTAAAAATGAATTTACTAGGCTGAGAAAATGAGATTCAAAACTATTCAGGATTTTTTTCAGTTGTTTGGAACAAATGATTAAATACTGGACAAAGATTTAGAGTTTAATAAGAAAAATAATAATTCTGTACTTTATTGCATTCAAGATTTAGGATATGGACATTTTAAGCTGGATTTCATGTCAAGGTCTATGCTCAAAAAGTGGTTAACACGTGATGAATGGATTACTATTATTATTATTATTTTTAGCCGGCAGTAATATTATTATTATTAGCCAGCAGCTAGCTCTCTGCAACTGTCACATGGCCACCCACTGAAGCTAAGCAGGGCTGTGCCAGGTCAGTACCTGGATGGAAGACCACTTGGGAAAGCTAGGTTGCTGCCGGAAGTGGTGTTAGTAAGGCCAACAGGGGGTGCTCAAACTGCAGTCTGTGTAAGTCCTAATGCCTCAGTAGAGTAAAGGGGACTCTATTCTGCTCAGTGAGCGCCGTCTTTCAGATGAGACTTAAAACTGAGGTCCTGACTCTCTGTGGTCAGTAAAAATTCGAAGATGTTCTTCGAAAAAGAGTAGGGGTTTAACCCCAGCATCCTGACCTCTGTCCATCATGGCCTCCTAACCATCCCCATATCATAATTGGCTTCATCACTCTGGTGTGTGGTGTGCGGCCTGGCGCAAAATGGCTGCCGTTGTGTAATCCCTCACAGTGACGTCACGCGCTTCAATTGAATGCATTGTGTCTGACATTGCATCGCTGAGTGATGCATTCTCAGCTTGCATCATAAAGGCTGCATCCAGATACTATTGGGTGGATGAGGAGATCCCCCCCCACCCCCCTCATTGTGTAAAGTGCTTTGAGTGTCTAGAAAAGCACTATATAAATGTCAGGAATTATTATTATTATTATTAGAATCTTTATTTTACCAGGAAAGACACGTTGAGATAAAAAATCTCTTTTACAAAAGTGCCCTGGCCAAGATACCCAGCAAGCATTATTTGGTCTAAAAGACGTCTATTAGACGTCTAAACATAGCCTAGACGTCTAGGCTAAATCACCGCTAAATTTGGGCTGTCAGTGAAAATTTAATAGACGTCTAACCATAGCCCAAAATTAGACTAGTCTTCATTTAGACGTCTAATAGACGACTACATATATCTGTCTAATAGCCGGTGAATTTTGGTCTGGGCTAAATCACGGCTAAATTTGGGCTGACAGTGAAAATCTAATAGACGTCTAACCATAGCCCAAGATTATGCATGGCCAAATACTACAGGGAATCAGTTTAAACTATCAGTGGACTATAAATAGCCGGCCTGATGACGAGCTAAATCACGGCTACGATCAGGCTATGAAAATTACATTTTATTTTTAAAAACCCAAACACGTTATAAATGCTATTTACTTTCCTTACTTAAAGGAATATCATAAATATCACGAGGTATTTTGCCAGAACAGACAGGTAACCAAATTTAAGTTTTTTTGGGCTAGAGATGGGTTACACATAGGCGGACTAGACTGGGTCTATACTAGGCAGTAAGCATGTCCCATGGGTCTAACAGACGGGGAAAAAATTACAGTTAACATAAATCATTTATTGACAACCTTTTCAAAACATCTACAAGCCTGTGTTTCAATTTCTCAATCATTTATACTCTTTTAAAAGCATTTATTGAAATCAGTTCTTTAAACTGCAACTTTGCAGTTAGGGTTAGGGTTAGGGTTGTAGATTATTCCATGCAAAAGGTGTTGCATATTTAAAAGTCTTTTTCCCATCTTAGTCTGCACTTAGTAGCAGACAGTAAACAAATATCATGTGACCGAAGGCCATAGTTAAGGACAGGTTTTTTACAAATATAATTCAGCAGAAATGATGGGAGTAAACCCAATATTGATTTGCAAACCAACATTTGCCAATGCTTGAGCCTACGAACGGACAAAGCAGACCAACCTACCATAGTATACAACACACAATGATGAATAAGGCATTTAAAATTAGTTATAAATCTTAGTGCACCATGGTAAACAGTATCCAATGCATGCAGACCCTGAGATGAAGTATGCATATAGATAACATCACCGTAGTCCAATATCGACATAAATGTTGCATCAAGTATTGTAGCTTCTTTTTAGCATCAAAAGAAAGGAGGTTCTTAATTCTAACATAGAAGACTAAAATCACTTGTAATTTTTTCACCAGTCGATGAATGTGAGAACTAAAAGAAAGTGTATCATCAAAATTAAATTCCAAGATATTTGTACTGGGACATCAATTCAATCTCTGCGCCATGAGTAGTAGAAATAAAATCTAGCATTTGCTTAGTTTGTTTTGAATTTGAAAATAACAAAAGTTTTGATTTATCCGGATTTTAAAGCTAGTTTTAACTCAGATGAATTATGTTGAAGTACATTAAAAGCGATCTGTAGTTGAGAAAGGGCCAGATTGGGTGTAGATGCAGCTGTGTACAGTATATGACTGTATCATCAGCATAATTATGAAAATGTGCATTCTTTTATATTTTGATCGATATTATTTATATAGTAAAAAGAAGAGACCCCCTTACTGAACCCTGAACTTCTTTAGTTATATGTTCGAAGTACTACAAACAAGGCCATCCGCTTGCACACATTGATTTCAATTTGTTAATCAACCAATAACATGCTCAGATAATCCAATACTTTTGAGGCGTTGTAACAGAAAGGTATGATCCACTGTATCTAAAGCTTTGGAAAGGTCGATGAACAGGCCTGCACAAGTGTCCACAGAATCAATAAAATCATTTAATACCTTTAAAACCCCTGTAATTGTGCTGTGTTGCTTTCTGAAACCTGATTGAAATTTTGACAGAATACTATTTACTTTAATTGTTTTTTTACCAATGATTCAAGCACTTTGGCCAGGACAGACAGCTTAGAAATTACAACTACTAAATATAATTTATGACCATAAAATCCCCTTTAAATGCAGAATTAAAAACATAACTGAATTGAAAAATATAGTTGTGGTAAAACTAAAATATGACTTTAGTAAATGCAAGTAAAATGAAATGCCAATACCTCTCAGGAACAGTTATCTTATGTGTAAGGCAATAATATTTTCAGTTTAATAGCAGCTAGCTCTTTCATCCATAAAATGACGTATGGATGTTACTCTTAGTGGGGTGTTCCAAACTGAAGGGGAATTTCTTTTTGGCCAATATATTTATAATTACAGAACATTCCATCCTCTGTTTTGGAGGAAATGTCCTGATTTATGTATTTGACATTGTTGGTAGTTAAATTACAATTTTAGGGCAGTGGTTTTCAAATGTCTCACCATTCTGCACATTTTGCATGTCATCCTTATTTAACAGACCTGATTCAGATCATTGGCTCATTGGAGAGCTCCATGAACTGAACTGATTGTGTCAGACAACTGAGAGAAACTAAATGTGCAGACCCCTAGGATCAGGAAAACCACCACTTCAGGGGAATAGGACACGATTATAAATATCAAATCAGACGGGGGCCAGCCAGGAGTCCCATGGAGGAGCACCAGACTGAAGACAGAAAAAGTGAAGACAGTAATGAAATGAGAGAGGACCAGGACAGGGGAATTTCATAATGCGCTTTTATTTATGTGTCTATGTGTCAGTAGATCGTGAGGAGCATGGAGAGTGAGGGAGCGGCACACGGAAGAGTCATGACCAGGCATCAGTTATCAGTAGCAATTTGGAGTTTTGACTTCTGTAGGCCTGCTTATCATCCATGCTATGTAATAGGCTGCTCAAAGCTGCGTTGATGGAACTTTTGACTCTGGTTCCAAGCTTTCTCATAAAATAAATCAGGTTCTCTGTCATCCACACTTAATGACTGAACTTCACCGAAGTGACGAGCCCACGTGATGCACATTGGTTTGCCTTTGATCTCCAGAGTGTTATGAACCTTTTTGGCTATTTCTGCATCACAGCGGTGCTGAAAGACAACAAATTCAAATCCATGAGAAAAGTTTGTTGAGTCGTGTCTGATGACACGCACAGAGCGTGAATAAAGTGTTCAAAATATCTTTAGACACATATCAGGAGTAAATTATTCACAAGCAGTGTCCCAGACTTTTCTCTTCATTGTTATCCATTGACATTTTGATATTAATTTGAAGAAAAATCTTCTCTAAAAGCTCTCTGAACAGAGGGCAATGTGTGAATCACAAACACAATGTGCAAGTCGGGTTCTGTCTCTGGACATGAACATTTAAAATTTTAAGTCAGCCCTGTTTGTTTTTAGAATTGGCGTTCTCGAATGGTCAGTAAGCAGAGTAGACTCACACTTATAATTTACATTACAATATTGTATTGGGCATTTGGAGAACATGATTGCTCTGATTAGATTATATAATTAGGTTGCCACAATAAAGAACTTCCCACTGAATGCCTATAAAATACCATACAATTGCCTTAGTCAAACTCATGACTGCCATGCCAATAGTAAGTAATAGTAATAGTGGAAGCTGGTCTCCTGGTCTTCACTTCTGAATATAAATATTAAAGAGGACAAGAAGTGAAGCTGCCATATATTCAGATGTGCATCATTTTTAAACAGGTTTACAGGTATAAGATGGCCCAAAAACAAGATATGTCATGCTAAAAGTAAACAGATATTAAATTCCCAATTAGTATAGAATGCTATAGAAAATTCAAAATTAAGGCATATTCATTGAACAATAAATTGTGAGCAGCAGGGTGACAAAAAACAAACAAACAAAAAAACTGGTCAAGAAGATTATAAATTAAGATTTTCTGCATGCAAAAAACTGGATGGCTGAGAACAAATCTGATTAATCTCAAACTAACCAGTCATATCTGCTAGCTCTTGCACAGATAGTTGCTCTGCATGCTCTGTAGTCATGCTTTATGACATGATTTTAGGAAATTCTTGAAGTGTAACAAAATGTGCCTACTAGCATTGAAAATGTAATAGTAATTAAGTTTTATAATAAACAAGAGGCCCTTTACATGTATTTCTATATTTTGTATTCTCTGTTTTAACAAGATTGTAATCGCATTAAATTTGGGCCCTTAATATTTGAGTGTACAGTTAGATCTCTCGCCAGATCTGACCTCTCAGAGGAGGCTCGTCTGCAATACACTTCTCCTTTTCACTATCTTCTACTTTTTTGATTTATAATAAGATGCAGTTAATACTAATGACTAGTAAATCGGACCACAGCAGTCACTCAGCCTTAAAAAAACACAAAAAGCATTTCCAGACTCCTGTATGTTTTGAGATGTGGCAGTGAATCAAACAGCGACATCCAGCGGTTTATTAATGTTAATGTTCCTTCCTCCACAGTGACGTGCTTCAAGCAGGAAGTGAGCGCGTTCATGTGGTTGTGTTGTGCTGTTTTGCCGCCTTGACGCAGACTCACTGTACATGTTTAATATTTTCTGATGTAAGCAAAGGAGAGAAACAATGTCTGCTGATACTTCCACTGTTGGAGGGATACAGGGTTACCTCCTAAAGCTCCACTCATCCCTTGAGGACACAGTGAGCACGAATGTTGCTATAGTCTGCCATGACATTATTGGAGACTTGGGGCAGGAGTGCATGATAACTAAGAATGAGAATGAACTGGGTAAGAACTTTTTCATGCAAAAATCATCGTGATATATTTATACAATATACATTTATTCAGTTTTCATTCATTACTTTTATGCCTGTTCTTGAAACTTCTGCCCGTTCAAAATCAGATTAGAGGTTTATCCTTTTCCAACATGGATTCCTGAGACATTTTGAAGTTCACAGGTCAAGATATCAATGAAATATCACTTGTTATCTTTGGACATGAATTGTATGTCTCAAATGCAATATATTTGATTTAATTTTAATATTATGAGTATTCATATGCTAATTAATTTGGGTATACATTTATTTGAATTCTGATTTCTTTGAGTAAGTTTTGTTTAGTTATTTAATAGTGCACGTTTGACATTACTTCGTTATCACAAACGGTGACTATTTTGCATAATGTAATATAAACTTAAATTACAGCTGCACCCCTAATAGACTGATAGTGATTTGTAAACTTATTGTTCATTCATTCATTCATTTTCTTTCTTGGCTTAGTCCCTTTATTAATCTGGGGTCGCCACAGCAGAATGAACTGCCAACTTATCCAGCATGTTTTACACAGCAGAAGCCCTTCCAGCTGCAACCCATACACACCCATTCACATACATACACTATAGACAATTTAGCTTACCAAATTCACCTATAGCGCATGTCTTTGGACTTGTGGGGGAAACCTGAGCTGGAACCTGCAAACTTTATACAGAAATGCCAACTGACCCAGCCAAGGCTCGAACCAGCGACTTGTGCTAACCACTGCGCCACTGTGATGCCCTAAACTTAATGTTATCTAGGTTTATTTAGTCTTGGCCAGACAAATGCATGCCAAGTATATTTATATATGTATACATACAGTATATATACATATAATATATATGTACAGTATATATATGTAGAATATATATATGTACAGTATATATATGTACAATATATATATATGTACAGTATGTATATATATATATATATATATATATATACACAGTATATATATATAGTTACTGCACAACAACAGAGAGATATTTTACATTTAAAAATGAAGAATGTGTGCAAACAAACGTGTATTCATATATATGTTGAAAAAGAGTGTTTTAATTCGATGAACAGGTGCTTCAATGTTTGCAAGGTTTTGCTTGTCTGCAAGCAAGTTCACAATACAGTAATTGACACCCCTGTGCTGGTAAATTACTGAGTCGAATGAGAAGTGGTCATTAAACAGAGGCACAAGTGTTTTAAAAAATGTTCTAATGCATGTCACTTTCAGTTTTACAGACGTCTTTGCTCTTTGCAAAGGAAGAGGGATTGCTTAGCTTTCTTCGTAGGTCTCTGTCTACCGAAAAGGTAAGAGGAATATAACTAATAAATTATATACTATTTATATTATTTCAGGATGATTTACCAGATTGCGTTCCAATGTTATTAAAATGATATGGATTTTCTGCAGCTGGGGACTACTGGAGTGGAGATTCTGCGGGAAACAAGAGTGGAGATTATGAATTTCTTAGGGGCATTTCTACAGAGAATGTCTGCCACTGTCCGAGGATGGGAGAAGAACTATGCTGTCGAGCTTAAGGTACCTTCATCCTGTCATTTAATGAATGTGAATTTCAGAGACTGCCAACTCTGACATGCTATCTCTGTAGCACTAGTTTAATTTGCTTGATTTTTGTTTTGTTTTTTCCTCTCTGCATGAATAGGACACGTGCATTGTTGTCTACACAAAAGACAAATCAGCGAAGTGCAGAAATCCTGCTTTAGATCTTCTAATCAAAGTAAGTTCTTTAGATATTGTATGCTAAAACCTTGACAAAAAAATCTGACTAGAGACTTTGATGTGAGGAGAAAGATTTCTCAAAGTTTCATTAAGAAGGTAGTCAGATAATTGTAAACAACAGCCTGCTGATGCTTGTTCTTCATATACATGTAATAATAGTTTGGGCAGTGCAATGTGACAAAATATATAATGGTCATTCATTCAATCATTTTCTTTTCGGCGTAGTCCCTTTATTAATCTGGGGTCGCCACAGCGGAATGAACCGCCAAGTTTTCCAGCATATATTTTACGCAGCGGATGCACACATACAGTACGGACAATTTAGCCTACCCAATTCACCTATACCACATGTCTTTGGACTGTGGGGGAAACCGAAGCAGCCGGAGGAAACCCACGCAACCAGCAACCTTCTTGCTGTGAGGCGATCGTGCTTCCCACTACGCCACCATGGTGCCCGGCGCATATATCATATGGACAAAATAAAAAATCTATGCTACATGGGGTCACAAAATAAATTGTTTATGACAATGCCTTATAATAACTTATATGAGAGCAATATTTTATGCCACTTTGAGGATGCAGACAGAAACATGAATAACAACACAGTAAGAAAGTTACTGTCTTTAAAGTACAATGTTTATATTTTGAATTTTGTTTTTGTTTGTATTTTATTAATAATTATTTTATATTCCTACATTTTTAATCAAACATTTGCCCTGAGGTTCTAAATAAAGTGAGAAATATGATCACGTGTGAATTAGTTAATTCATTAGTATATAACTAAAATGTTTGAAAAAATTCCTTTACATATGGTCAGTATACAGCATAAACTATTAATTGATTTGACAGTAATGGTACTGTATTGTGATATATCATTATCATAATAGATTTTTGTCATATCCCTATAGCCCTGTTCATACTCACAGACAAACACTGTTAACAAAAGCTAAAAAAAAATCTCTCTAGATACTGTATCTCACCAAAGACTCCAGCATCACACAGAATCTCAGAATTGGAGATATGTTCAACAAATTTTACGGAGAGTTGTGTCAGAAGCATAAGATCCCTGATACAGGCAAGTGGAGATTTTTGTAAAAATGAGGATTATTATTATTATTATTATTATTATTATTATTATTATTATTATTAT